>PVYP01004274.1:10611-22340 GCA_002995295.1 Rhizopogon vulgaris
GAGTACGGACTGGGTACCGTTAAGAGACTAATAAATTATTTAGCCTTCCTGGTTTTGGGATGAAGCGTGTGATGCTTACTACTGTATATTGCCAATTGCCCCAGTTTACGATACCTTGCACAACCACCGCCGACGACCCTTTAAATGAAGTAGACACGGTTGACCCTATCGTTTCTGTGTAATGGAAAGTGCCCCCCGGTACGTGTGTATCCGTGCCAGTAGTCCAGTTCCCGGAATAATTGAAGAACGTTGTGTTGGCATTGCTGTAAGATTCCATCTGGGGGATTGCTTGACTAATGCGAACTTCAGGCCGCTGGGGCAAACACGTTCACAATTGACGTACTTAACATAAATTACAGCATCCTCAAATGCAAGCTGTTGCCCAGAGGTTGGGTGGGCAGTGAGGGTGAGCGAATGGGTTCCTTCCGATAGCGTTTGCGTAGAATACAGCACATCGCTGGTGGAGGTCAAAGGTGAGGAGAAAACATCGTCCACAGCGACATCGAAAGTGCAGTTTGCCGTGCCATGGAGTTCTATACCAGTTCCTTTATTGGTAGTGACCAGTTCAGTGGCGCAAAGGCATTATTCACAAGATTTTCATACCATAGAACGACAAAGTAACATTAGCACCTGGTAGCGAGGTGATATGTGCTGATATACCATATCCCGGATCCGCAGGAACTGTATTATATCCAGTCTCTGAGTACCAAACTTGCCAGCCGTTCGTCAACCCGAAACCATCATCTATAAAAAATATCACATTGATCAGTCGATCATCATCATTCAATGAAATGGCTCACAGTAAGGATAATATGCGAATACTGGGCTGGTATCATTCAGAGTTATGTTCCACGAAGTCGCCATAGCTGGTGATGTTGGCGAACAATCTAGTGGCTTGCTATGCACTGTGTTTTTCACCTCTCGACAAGAAATGCTGTAGTTGTGCGTTGGAAATTTTATTCACACCGGGAAAATTGGGAAGATAGGCGCTAACGCTCATAGCCAGGTTTTCGACAACTGACATAGCCAGGAATATGGTCTCCAAATCAACTGTTTCGTTAATCAGTGCCTGTGTGAGCTTATGCTGTCATCATTGATTTACCGATTTGAACTCAGGCTATCTTCTTACTGTGAAGTGGCCGGAGAAACCGCAAGCAGCCGCATAGGACGGATGTGATGATCAGACGCATAGTATAGAAGGAACGACTATCTTCATTCGTCTATGGTCTGCCTACAGGAGCCTAGCAGTGGCCAGAGGCTAGTAGAAACGTGCAGTAGATCCGAGGATCACATTCATCAAGGGACATAGCAACGGTGCTCACCTGAAACCTGAAGCTTCGAGGTTCACAAAAATGTTTCACAAGCAGTCCATGCTCATGAGAGAATTTTAGTATAATACATAAAGCTTTCGTCAGGATAACCTATTTGAACGATGACGGTCACGTACATCGGTTGACATTAAAACTGTACTCACCACCTTCTATTTAGAATTGGTTCAAGCCACAGAAGGAACGCATGTATGTATTCCTTCTATACTAATAACTAACGTTTGGTGCACTCATGAGGGTTGTAAAATGATTTGAGAACGCCAGCATAAGCTCCATATAACGAGTTCTGACCACGCACCCAACGGTTTCATTCGATGACGCATCCTTTTATCTCCACCGGTTGTTGGCTTGAGTATCGGCGATGCGATATATCTCATGCGAGCTCTGCCAGTGTGTGCAAGTCTTAACCATCATCACCGACTTGTGTATACATCATCCATGTGGTTCAGAAGGAGGTCATGAGACTAGATTCCACCTATACGTTTTAACGAATTATATCCTCGTACGAGTCGTATTACTGGATGACGGTTGATAAACAATTTCCTACATGGCGTCGATGACCACCTCCATTCTGCAACGCCGTGATGGGCGCAGTGCAGGGGTATAAGTGCAACTTACTCCTGGTCCCCGGTCAACGTCACGGTTCAAACGTTCACAGGAAGCTTTGTAGTGTGGCAGCTATATGACCAAACAATGACCAAACAATAATTCACCCCACCACGTCGCCGCTGCAGCATCGGCCCCTTGATAGTTCTTAGCAATGGCTTACGCCTCAAAAAAGGAGGAAGAGAGTGGTCTCAGTTCTTACTATAACAACAAGACAACCATCATCCAAGAAGCCCGCGTTTTCAATGACTCTCCAATCAGCCCGAGGAAATGCAGGTCCCTCCTCACCCGCATTGTCTACCTGCTTTATGTTGGCGAGACGTTTAGCGCACAGGAGGCCACCACGCTGTTCTTTGGAACGACGAAGCTCTTCCAGCACAAGGATGTATGTCATTATTCTCACTGGCGCGTGATATGCATGCTTATGTCTTGTGTAAGAGCGCCTTGAGGCAGATGGTTTATCTCGCTATCAAGGAACTCGCAACCACCGCCGAGGATGTAATCATGGTAACAAGCAGCATTATGAAGGATATGCAACCAAACTCGGAGGTCATTTACCGACCAAATGCAATCCGTGCACTTTGCCGAATCATTGACGTAGGTCTGCCCGAACCATTGAATCCTATCCTGCTCATTGTTGCATAGCCTTCTATGGCTCAAGGTGTAGAGCGCTTCTTTAAAGCCGCAATCGTAGACCGGACGCCTTCTATCTCATCTGCAGCACTCGTTTCCTCATACCATCTATTCCCTCTCGCAAAGGACGTGGTCAAACGCTGGGTAAACGAAGCTCAGGAAGCAGTAAACGCCAAGTCTTCATCCTCTTTTTTCCCTGGATCTTCTGGCGGTGGATATCTTAATTTTGGTTCATCTGGGAGTTCAAACACTGGATATCAGCCTATCCCCTCAACGAGCTACATCACTCAATATCATGCGCTTGGTCTTCTACACTTGATTCGCCAACAGGATCGGATGGCTGTGACGAAGATGATACAGCAGCTTGGCGGGGGAAAGTCTGGTGCAGGGACGACGCTTAAGAATTCCATGGCTCTTTGCATGCTCATTCGATATGCTGCGAAAGTGATGGAGGAAGATCCAAAGTACGTTCTTGAAAACTTCATGCAATCAGCTTATTTTATTTTATTTTCGGTTCTAGTATGCAAAAGCAGATCCTAGATCTTTTGGAAGGGTGGCTACGTCACAAGAGTGACATGGTCAATTTCGAGGCAGCTCGTGCTATTTGCGAGATGAAGAATGTTAATGATTCGCAGCTCACTAAAGCAATAGCAGGTGCGCGACTACTCAACTTTGATTCTTGTTGCATGACCTGTCTACAGTGCTGCAGATCTTCATGTCTTCTCCAAAACCTGTCTTGAAATTTGCTGCAACCCGAACATTGGCTGCTCTCGCTTTGACCCATCCCAATGCTGTGGCTTCATGCAATGTTGACCTTGAAAACCATATTTCTGACCAGAACAGGAGCGTGGCAACATATGCCATTACCACCTTGCTCAAGGTAGTGATAAACTTCAGATAATGCTACATTCACTAACTGTTCCATAGACCGGCAATGAAGCATCCGTTGACCGCCTCATGAAACAAATCACCGGATTCATGTCTGATATCAGCGATGAATTCAAAGTGATTATTGTCGACGCCATTCGCTCGCTATGCATCAAGTTCCCCGCAAAGCATGTTTCCATGCTCGCATTCCTTTCTGGCGTGCTCCGTGATGAAGGCGGATATGATTTCAAACGCGCCGTCGTCGAGGCTATGTTCGATATGATCAAGTTCATCGCAGACTGTAAAGAGCAGGCGCTTTCGCATCTGTGTGAGTTCATCGAAGACTGTGAATTCACGAAGCTGTCCGTGCGGATATTACATCTCCTTGGCCTCGAAGGTCCCAAAGCCCCCCAGCCGACCAAGTATATCCGATTCATCTACAACCGCGTTGTGCTTGAGAATGCCACTGTACGAGCGGCAGCGGTTTCAAGTTTGGCCAAGTTTGGTGTCAATGCGGTGGATGATGGTTTACGAAGAAGCATCGGCGTTCTACTAAACAGGTACGTGTCATTTTTTTCAGCACTGACAACAAACGAATGATGAGAAATCCTCAGGTGTTTGGACGATGTCGATGATGAAGTTCGTGATCGCGCTGCAATGTACCTCAAAGTCATGAAGGAAGCGACCCTTGCAGACGCTTATGTGAAAGAAGGTGTGCTTGGTGTTTGAGCACTATTATGGCATCTGATGGTTTCTATAGAATCTGTCTTCTCACTTGCTGCGCTGGAATCAAAACTCGTTGCGTATGTCAATGATGATGATGCTAGAGAACAGCCGTTCGACGCTTCATCTATTCCCAAAATTAGTCGGGCTCAACTGGCCGCCGAGTCGACTCGTCAGCATACTTATTTTCCTCCTCTTCTTAATTCTTATATGTTTTTAGGTCCCAGCACACTGGATCTTATTGCTGCGCCTGCCACAAAGAGAACTTCGGCATCTCCACCACCTCCGACCGCTGCCGAGACGCAATCTGCATATGCACAGCAACTTGCCGAGATACCACGATTTGCCGAGTATGGTACTATCCTCAACAGCAGTGCAAATCCTGCACAGCTCACGGAATCTGAGACCGAGTACCAAGTTACATGTGTCAAGCACATATTCAAGGAGCATATCGTCTTCCAGGTGAGCACATTGTACCACACCTCACGGTGCTATGTCTGATTCGTTTCGTAGTTCAATGTGTCAAATACCCTCCCAGATACTGTTCTGGAGCAGGTAGTTGTGGTAATGCAGCCGCAGGCCGACTCCGGCTTGACTGAGGATGTTGTCTTCCAAATCGACTCTTTGAGTTGCTCGAATTCTCCCGGGATAGCCTATCTCGCTTTCAAGCGGGACAACCCTCAGGAATATACCACTACATCATTCCAATGTATCCTGAAGTTCATTTCCAAAGAGCTGGATCCGTCGACCGGTCGACCGGAAGAGGAGGGTTATGAGGATGAGTACCAACTGGAGGATGTAGAGCTTTCAGCCGGTGGGGACTATATCATTCCCAGTTATGCCTCCTTTTCCTCCGAGTGGGATCGTCTACGATCCGGTGTGAGTGCCACAGAAACGTTCTCACTGGGTGCCATGGAAAGTATCAAAGGTACGTTTCGGTCTTTCTGTACTCGCTATCAATCTTTCCACGAGACTGCGAGCTTACTCCACCCCTCTTCACAGCTGCCTGCGACTCGATCATTGAGCTACTCAATATGGAGCCTTTGGGTGGCACGGAGACGCCGAGTTCGCCGTCTGTACACACGCTGCAACTTTCTGGGCTGGTGATTGGGGGAGGGGGGAAGGTGCTCGTGAGGTGCCGAATGACGTTCTCGCAGGGCCAGGGCGTTACCCTGGAACTCGGGGTGCGTGCAGAGCAGGAGAGTGCGTGTGCATTAGTTGTGTCTGTTGTGGGAGGCTAGATAGACTTGGACTCTTGGAATCCGAATTGTCTATGACCAAAAGTAACATTTCCGCTGAGACCGTACCCGAACGAATCTAAAAATTGGCAATCTCAAAAGATGTCATAAATCGCATGAGCTTTTGGACCTTTACATGATTGCCTCAGACAGTGTTCGTACGATTTCGCTGGTTGTCGTACCATTTTCCAGCTCTTGATATTTTATTTTCTGTGATATACTTATATCTCCGGACCTGCTTCAACCAAGTGTCATCCCGCGAGCTCGCTATGTATGCCCCCCTCCGAGCTCCATCGCTGCCCACACCCAAAGCTATCCGTGTTAATACTAGAGGGGCAGTGATACTCGCCGAGGAGTCGCCAGAGGTATGTTTGGGGGTTCTTTGCAAACTATGCATCACCTCCTTAAGCTTGCTCATCCAACCTTGACTTTTCATAGACTCGAGACAGTCGAGGAATATACCTCCCAAATTACATTGAGCCAGTCTCACATATCGCCCTCGATGTAAGCACCACCGTCGTCTTTCCTCCTATTTATTGATCTCATGATTATCACAGATCGGTGGATCTCTCGCGAAGGTGGTCTACTTTACCCGCTCTCCTGAGTCAGCTACGCAAGGCAGTAGTTCCACCCCCGGCAGCTTCTCAACCTTCAGCCCCGGTTCCCCATCTACATCCTCACCCCCCATATCCCCTCCTTTCCTCCCCAGTTCTTCGTATCCAAGAAACGGCGCCCTCACACCTCGCGTCCTCGAACCCCACTACAACGGCAATGGACACAACAACAACAACCATCCTTCCAACCCCCTAGACTCCCTCGATACCGACCTTCTCAGCTCTACCATTCTCAAACACGCCACCGAAGTCCACCATATCCCCGGCGGTTCCATCAACTTTGAGCGCTTCGAAACAACCAACATCTCCGCGCTCGTCGCCTTCATCTCAGAGCTCATCACACGGTCTGCTGCCGCGAACGGCGTCTCCATCGAGGAGATGCGCCGTGGTGTCAAGATCATGGCCACCGGCGGTGGAGCACACAGGTTCGGCAAGCTGTTCGAGGGTGAACTCGAGGTGGAGGTTCAGAGGGAGGACGAGATGGAGTGTCTTATCGAGGGGATGAAGTTTATGGTGACGATCCCCGAGGAGGTGTATTACTTCTCGGACGAGCTCATTCAGGAAGTATCGCATCGGGATGCATATGCATCGAGGGACTTGCAGAGCGAGATCGTGATGGATGGACCGTCGAGCGGGAATGCGACGCCCAGCGCGGGTGTGGGGGGGCCTAGTTTGGAGCGGCCGTCACCGAACCCGCCGCGGTATGCTGTGACGTTTGAAAGCGATGAACCGTCCGCGCATCTTCCTTGCTTGCTTGTCAACATAGGATCTGGTGTGTCTATCATAAAGGTGGATGCTGATGGGTCGTTCGAACGTGTGAGTGGAACCAGCCTTGGCGGAGGGACGTTGTGGGGACTGCTAAGCCTGTTGACACCTGCGCGAACATTCGACGGTACGTTGGAGTTTAATAGTGACTTGATCTTGTGTCTTAAACTCTTGACACAGAAATGCTTGCACTATCCGAAAAGGGGGATAATTCAAGTGTGGACATGCTCGTTGGTGACATCTACGGTATGGACTACAGCAAGCTTGGGCTCAAATCGACCACGATCGCAAGTTCATTCGGCAAGGTATTTAAGAACCGAGGTGAAGGGAAAGAAGAAGGCGAAGGCGAAGGTGGGATGTTCAGATCGGAGGATATCAGCAGAAGCCTGCTCTACGCTGTGTCGAACAACATTGGCCAAATTGCGTGAGTATCCAGATCAGGGGATGCGGCTCCCTCGAACATGGGTTGACAGCATGATCAGGTACATGAATGCGGAAAAGTATGGACTTGACAGGATCTACTTTGGTGGCTGTTTTATCCGTGGTGGGTGAAGCTTGTTACATTTTCGGACGTCCAATTGATTGATGGTGTCATTGCTTACTTTTAGGGCATGCAGCGACGATAGCTACTCTATCATATGCCATACGGTTCTGGAGCAAGGGCACGAAGCGCGCGTTATTTTTCCGGCATGAGGGATTCCTGTAAGTTTGATCACGTTTACGATTCATATCAGTCTCTTGACAAAATGTTCCTGTGCAGGGGTGCGATCGGAGCCTGGATCAAGAATATCGACGTGGAAGAGACTCAAGCATCATCCCTGCCGTCATAGTTGACGGCCACCCTGGGGCACACCTATCTGTGTCTTTGTGTACCACCTACTTTGTTCTCATGCGCACTAATTATACCACTCGACCCTCTCATTGACTATCGCTATACTTATTTGAACCTTTTGCATATAGACTTCAAATATGTATCATATGTACGATGGAAGGAAGGTAGCAAAGATGTAAAAATGCACTCTTATGTTAGAGGTTGGGGGTTCTACATAATCTGTCGTGATTTTGTAATGGATGGGAACGTGATGTATTTGGACATCAGAACCACAACGTTTCGGCGCAACTTGCAAAACCAAGTTGGGTCTCGCGAGAGTAAGTAATGTGCGGGCCGGCGGGGCCAGAAGGCTGTGTTGCAAGTTTGAAAAAGGTGCATGCAGTGCGTTGCAACAAAGAGGTGTATAAGGAAGGCTGAGTAACTGGTAGCGCCGTGGTGAATAATTGGTTAAGCGGATGTTGCCCAGAATATGCTAAAAGGTTTCCTGTACATGCCATGCTGTGTATGACCGGTTGAGCAATTGAAAATACCTGCCAGAAACACCGTCGCTCAGCTACCAAGTAACGTTAATCGAGGGTCTGATTGAAGTGAGAAAGCCATGTTACATTTGACACAAGTCATCCACAGAATATTAAGCGGGGATATTAACCACGTGGACAAAAAACCATGTGAAACGTCCTCTTTTAACCGAATTTCATCTACATAGTTCCTCGTCATCAATGCCCGCCCCCATGTTCTCCATGTTGGCAAAGAGTGATCAGTGGAATAGACACAAGCTTGAGACTAGCTAGAAGGAGATGATGGATTGTGACGTTAGTGCCCCTCGGTGACGACGAGTAGCATCCGTGGGAATATTGATCATTAGTAGATGCAAAAAAAAGGTCGGATATGGAATATTAAGTAGCAGTTCCATATACTAGCCTTTGTCATGTCTCTCCCTTGAAAGCTGTCCCCCATCAGCCATGGAATTAACCATTGACCACGTCCTCTTCCCCTCTCATCGCTCTCAAAACAATAACAATAGCCTCTCTACCAATTCATCTATCCATGGTGACATTGACGCTGATGACCAGAGCAACATTTCAACACTTGTAGCTCCTCAGGACGATGAAAAGCCTCACAAAAAGGTACATGATTCTGACAATACCGACAAGGGGACATTATCTGGAAAGAAGCCTCGTCATCGTCACAGTCCAACTCAGCTCGCTGCCCTCAACGAGCTATATGAGAAAAACGAGCATCCCAGCCTCGACGACAGGAACGAGTTAGCTGAGAAGCTTGGAATGTGAGTTCCCCTTTTAGGAAAACCTCATGATTTTTTTCTTATTCTGCCTCTTTCTTCGTTAACGCATCGTCATCTCACTCATCTTCGTTTCTTGTGTGCAGGGAAACGAAAACTGTGAATGCATGGTTTCAAAATAAGAGAGCTTCAACGAAGAAGCGTAACAAACCTGCACCTCCTTCTGCTATTGATGTACAGCCACAAAAAACACCACCATCATCATCATCGTCATCATCATCTTCATCATCTTCTTCGTCAACCCTTCCATCAATAGCCAACCTTTTAAATTCCTCTCCCCCACCACAGATTGCTTCACAACGACAACCTCAACCTCGCTCTCATACTTCCTCATCACGAAAGAAACAGAAAGATCCTGATCTACACCTCCAGGACAACGCGCATTATGGTCATGACAATACATCTTTCGCCCCCGAGTATTTACCGCAAGATCGATTTGTGCCTGAGAATCATACCAGCACTCTCAGTAGTAATCGGCAACTTCCCGTCTATGCCGAGAGGGGCCCGGATAGTCTAAGCCGCTTTGTCTCCGAGAATGACGGCGCCAGTGATGGTGTTACCTCTCGCAAAGGCAGAGGCGAACCTGTGCGCAATCGAACAACCCAAGTACAAACTGATGAGCTTCGTCGTGTATATGCTATGAACGCACATCCGACCAAGGAGGAAAGAGAAGAGCTCGCTGAGCGAGTTGGCATGTTAGTACTGTTATATCAAGAATGTCATCATATTATCGTACTGATTTAATCTTGATAGGCGCCTTCAAAGCGTGACCAATTGGTTTCAGAACCAACGCACCCAGGCCAAGAAGCACAAAGAAGATCACCCTCCTCTCACCTCTTCCTCATCGACAACCGTTGATCGTTTGTCTTCTGCTGTTCCATCTTACCCATCCTCTGTCATCGATGATGATCCCGGTGCTCTATTGACTCATCTCAACTTCCCTCCAAGGGCACCTCATCCTTCCCTTGTACCCGATCGTCACCTCCCTCTTCCATCTCTTCCATTCCTCAAATTGTCTCCACCCGAAGTCGACGAGCTGAAAGCACCGCGCAGCCGAATGTCTTTACCGCCATCTTCGAATCCTCGCTTAACTTCGCCACGCATGCGAAGAAGCGTTACTCCATACTCGAGGGACATCAAGGAAGAAGAGGTCCATCGCAGTAATGAGGGCACTAAAGGCGAGGACACACATCCCCGTCCTCGCCGTTCCCGCCCCGAGCCATATCAGCTGGAGGCCCTCAAAAAGTTGTTGCATCGCACATCGACGCCAAGTATTGAGCAAAGAAATGCGCTGGCGCTGGAAGTTGGAATGTACGCCAAGCTTGCTTTTTATCATCGTGTCCCCTACTCACGTCTCCCCCTCAGGGACCTCGGTAAAGTCACGAACTGGTTCCGCAACATCCGCCAAACCGCTCGCAAGCGGGCTAAACGGGCTGGTGTTCCCCTTCCTCGCGCCCCCAGAGGTCGCGGATATCAATACAACTTCTCACGCGAAACTTCATCGGGTTCATCTTCCCAAGAGGAAGATGAAGATGATGCGATGGATTTGGATGACGAGGACACGATGGAATTCGATGTGGATGAGCGCAGCGAAGAAGACTTCCAGGAGGCGGTGACGCCTGGCATGTCGCCTTCCCCTCCTCCACAAAAACGCATTCGGACGCATGTTCCGATCCCAGTGCCCCGCGTTGTGGGCAATATGGGCGTGGAGAGCATAGGCGTGGGACTCATCGAACCCGCTGCATTCCAAGAGCTCGAGATGGCAGTGGGAATGTCTGCCGGACCTAGCGAATATGTCGGCACGGATCCGAGTATGCACACCACGACGTACTCTGGTGTGAAGATCGAGGACGCCTTGCTATTATTGAGTTTTCATCAGCATGTTGTGCATTAGGTATGGTGGTCTATCTGGCCTCCCGGCAGCAGGCTCTCACGCGTGTGTGTTCTTCTTGCATAGATTTCTGATTCAGAGACCACCGACCGTCCAGAGTTATTTATGTCAGCACGCAGTGTTTCAAGGTTTGCCCACAAAGTGTATCGACTACCATTACCCATTCGTGTTTCAGCGGTTGACCTACATGCCTTTCTCCATCCATCATCATCCCACGATATTGCATACCGCACGGATGCGTCCATATCCATTATTGTTGCTTAATGCTTATATTTTTTTTGGTTTCTTGCCCAACCATTTTCAACGTGCATCTCCCCCTCACCGCGTACAATATACGAGTTCGATCCTATCCCTCTGTTTCTGGCACGATTTGTACGCTTCCCTGATATTTAAAAACAAAGGTGCTGCGGTGTATACATATGGCATTCTATCTGGTCCATATCTGTACGTTTCATTTGTCGTAGATAATTATTTCACGTTGCAAATTACAAGAAAGCGTGCGTTGGAGCTTTATACAGCAGAGAATGCGGGGGGGGGACATGTCGTACGCACTAGAACTGTGATCTACACTGAATTGCGTCTCGCACTTCTCCCTTTCCTGCTAGATTTGTTTTTGTCTCCGCCACGGCCATTGATGTTGGGAATGGGCAGCTTCCCTTCATCCTCCCACTTGTCAAGGATCTCGACGGCAGCGTGATACCCTTTCCTCCGGATCTCATCGAACTTGTTGAATTGGAGAGTGCCGTACTGCGCAAGTATAAGCGTCAGCGTCATACCAAAGCCTAAGACATGACAACAGACATACCTCCTGAACAGGCACTTGCATGTAAAGACAGCCCCGAGCGACTTTTGCTGCCTCTAAAGTGCGTACACTTGACACACTTTTGTAACGAGTCAGAACGAGCCATCAAGTGGTTTTGTAGAATGCGGGG
>PVYP01004274.1:41208-56126 GCA_002995295.1 Rhizopogon vulgaris
TGGACTTGTAAATCTTGAGTAAGTAGCGCTTTGGGACCAAGAGGGCCCCGTAAAGTGTTGATGGACACAAACCGGAAATACCTGGCACCTTCATCGCTCTAATCTAGAAAAAGAAATTCTATGATGACTGGGCCCAGAGGCCTGAGGACTAGAGGATGATAATCGCCGCTCGGAGCCCGATGTCTGATCGTTGATGAGGCTGCATCGCATTGACACTACATTCAATAAGTCTCTTACTGCGGTTTTACGCATCATTTACGAATGCGAGCAACAAACGATATGAAAATTGTGTTGGTCTTTGTGGTCTTCGTGGCATGCTCGTCCTTGTTCTTGTTTCGAGTAGCCAGCAGAAGCCATCCATATGTGGAGTTTAGTTTGTGTTTGAGACTTGTTCTTTGTGGACGGCCCGGCAGAGTCCGCGAATAGGATCACTGCCATTGTTCCGCTTGTCGAGGGTTAGTTGATTCATGAACAAGGTACGACTCAGCCCTGTGATAATATTAAAATACTTACTAACCTGTTCACTAGTCTCAATTCTCCTCGCCCGGACGACCACTACACCCAATTTAAGAGACTGGTCGTTGCATTGGTCACGGACTCACGGTGGTCCAGCCTGACTGACGCATTGACGCAACTCCCTTTGTCTCTAATACTCCGTACAGTGGACTAGCTACACACAAAGGCTTCCTCTACTTCCCACTATTGCTTTGACTGGCCACAACTGTTGTCTGTTGTATAATAATTATACCTGGACCTCCACAGGATGGCACTGGAAGCTTCGACACACCATTTCTCTTCATTCCAGCCCTCTTCCCCAGGCCAATCCTCCACGTCAGTTAGTAATCCTCTGAACCCGCGATCATCATTCTACGCTACAAGAAGTCGTTCCACACCACCCAACTCTTCAACTCGCCCCAGCTCTTTCAGCAGTATTGACTCTGGTTACGCCAGCACAGTAGGGCCACAATCTGATTCCGATCCGATGCGAAAGGGCAATTTTGGGAAAAAGCACTTAACTTCTCCTGATGTAGATATTTGCAGACCTAATACGCCCACAAATGGGGCTGGGGAATCACAAAAACCCAAGAGGGTTTTATTTCTTCAGAGGAGAAAGAAATCACCGGATGACATACCTTCAGAACAATCTCCCAGGTCTACCTGGCACATCACAAGCACTCTCCAGGACGAAACGAGTTTACCCATTATAGAGGACGGAGACGTCGATGATATGCAGAAAGTACACTCCCCAGCTACAGCGTTCGAGGCGAAGCATCACTTCACCACGAGACGAGGCATGATACATCATCCCTACCCCCCTGATCAAGTACCTTACATGCAAGCCTATGACCGCACGCTTCTCGACAAGTGAGTCGCTTTGGTACTCATCATTTATTTACCCCGTGCTGACAATTGTTGTAGCGACCGTTTCTCAGATGCTCTTTTGCAGCGTCTCAGCACCAATGGGTCACCATCATTTCTCTCATTCAACGGCAGCCCACCTTCTACTATCCTTGACATAGGATGCGGCTCGGGACATTGGGCCATCAGGGCTGCAAGACATTGGCCGAAAGCAAGGATAATAGGTATTGACCTAATTGCTCCTTCACGCTTAAATGAGGGAATCGTCACCCCTTTAAACGTGGAATGGAGGCAAATGAACTTGTGAGTTATTTGTACCTTTGGTACCGTCCCGGCTTTACTCACGACCGGTCGCTTAGTATTGGACACCGATTAGGTTTCCCAAGCGACATGTTCGACCTTGTGCGCATGGCGAACTTGTCCCTCTGCATCCCCCTTGAGAGCTGGGAAGATGTCCTCAGCGAAGTCCAGAGAGTTCTGGCCCCTGGTGGGCGCCTAGAATTGATCGATGATCAGATTATGTTTCCAGCCGTCAAGCCTTTGGAACATCCTTCGGCTGCACCAGACGTCATAGATATCGGCCCTTCTCGTGGTGATTCGTACCTTGATTTTGACGACGACAATGATTCGTCGTCCTTGGACGATGAGACCGACGATGACTTCAAGAGTACCAGGAGCTGCGCTTCATCCATTTACAGCCAAGAGGAAGTCGCTTCATATGATGCTGCTTCTGAATGGACGAGAAACGAGGCCAATGCGAAAGCCCTCGAGGGTCTGTTCATAGACATGCTTTGGAGCAAGTACAAGATCCGCGTAGATCAACGGGGAAACATCGAGGAAGCCCTAGATCATGTTTTTGGTCGGTACAACTCTCAGCGAGTTTCAGCGATGACCCTCGCTGTCGCACCTCCCGCGTCCAGTTCGGACTCAGAGCCTGACCGAGCGTCAGTGTCGAGCGCAGACAGCAAGAGCCCGAAGAAGAGAAAGGGGGAAGCGTTCAAGCAGTGGATATCTGTGGAATGGGACAAAGTTGAGAACAAGGGGAAGAAAGGCGACCGCTCGAGTGTAGAGAGCGTCCTATCACTTATACCTGAAGCTATCAGCCCCAAAGCAGCAGGCCGACTAGGTATATCTGCTTCAGCTGCTCCTGCCCCTTCTCCACGATCTCCCCGAAATCCAATAACTCCTCCGCCCTCCCGTCTTACACAATCCCCGGGGCTGATCCTGTGGCCCAACACACTGATTGAACTAGAGTCATTCGCGCTTGAGATGCACGCATGCAAGCACATGCACAGTCTGCTTGGGTGCAAAGCTGCACTATATGAGTACGCACAACAGTTGTACCGTGATGCCGATGGAAAATCCCTCCTGGATGACGCCATGTTCGACGATCTCATTTGGGATTACGAATGGTGAGCACCTTCAGCAACTAAACGTTTTCCTTCAAAGTCTTATTTTTCATCGCCCTTTAAAAGCTTCCGCCGCAAGCGTTTCAAATGGCCATCGATGAGCCCTGAGACGGAAAATGCTGCCCATGTTCATGAGCCCATCGTCCCTCCCAATTTTAGACATTCAACAGACTTTTCTATTCGCGGACGTCCTCGAGGAAGCTCGGACGTCAGCACGAAGCAGTCGGAGTCGTCGCGCTATTCGAAAGACGAGCTCACGTTCGTGCGCTCCATCTATGTGTACTCTGCCAGCAAAATCGCCGCTGACGATATCATGTTATCCTAACGACACCATGTACCGACAACTATGTTTCGCATTCCTGTAGCCATACTCTCTTTTTGTTTTTCATTTTGTCCGACGCTCTCGACCCGGATCTCCATAGTCCTTCGTTCCCTTCCTCGAGCTTCTCCTGTTTTCCTATTGATTATTACTATTTGCCCTCACTGTAGATTATGTCGTGCATTCTTTGATGTATTCTAACACAGTCGTTATCTTACGGTTGTCGTCACGCTACTCACACTGTACTAATAACCGGTCCACATCGCACTATTCACAAGGGCTGCGTAGAAGACTTGACTGTTAATCCTCTGTAGTACCACGTATGTAAGCATGTGTAGAACTTGGTATATGCTAAATGTGAAGAGTCCTGCATTAACTGTCCGTAAGATCCACGCCTTAAATGGGGGTCGATAACTCTTCAAAAGCAATGATCTCAGCACTGTCTCCATCCTTCATCGGCAACATCTCCTCATCACCCTTCATCGTCGTATCCGGGAAAGGGGTGTCCCGATTTATTGCTGCGAAGCGTATAGACTCGGTTGCACCCCCAAACATGTAGGGTTCCATGCTCAAACGACGAGTGTTGCAGTGCTCCTTGAAGTTAATCACCATACGGGTGCCGATCACGATCTCGACGAGCATGACGAAAGGGATGGTTATGTTTGCGCGCATGGCCTGTGTACGCGGGTACCGGTGAGCTGTCGCGTCAAAGGGAACGAAAGGGAAACTCTCACAGTGATATTCCGCCACAAGCCCATGATGACAGCACACATAGCCAGGTTTCTAAGCCGGTGGGTTAATAGATGATTCCGGACGTAGGAGAGGATAATACTGACACGAAGAAGTATAAGATGCTGTCTCGTACGAGAATGCTCATGAATGAGTCTACGCATAAGCTAGAGGCACCATGTCCACTCTTCGTGTTTCTCATATTTCCAAAGGAGACCCTGATTGCTAGAATGAACAGTAAGACCTCAAAGCAGAGGACGGGTATGAATAGGTAGGTGAAGTTCTTATTGATCCCAGCAAAGGAGCACAAGTGTTTTCCGGGATAGGGCTCATCACTGACTGTGGTGAAGTAGAGTGAATAGTGTGACTCCAAATCTCGTAGAAGTACTCACCGACCAATTTGCTTGTTGGACCAATGGTTCGCCAGATGATTACGACAATAGCCAAGACCTCGCTGAGAAAAGCAGCTAATAGCAGCACAAGTACCTGTCTGGATCGGCCGTACATGGCGTATATTCGAAGTTGCATTATGCCTGTAAGGACGTTGTAAATTTCGAATCATGCGTACGCAGATAATATTCACACTGAGTAAGCCATGAATACAGAAGAGTACCCCAAGCTCGGACTTGGAACAACCGAAAGCCTGGGCTATAAGTCAAAATTTAGTCATTTGGAGTATCAAGTTTCCACTTACACCTGAAAATCGTGTGAAGCACGTTATTAACGATAAAAACGAATCAGGCATGTTAAGAGCGTACAGCTATAATCAACTTGATAAGAATACCGTATCATCACGATAGACGAACAGGCTCACATCTGTCGAAGCAGCATCGGTGAGGCACACTATCGGATTCCATGAGAAAGACAGCTTCTGTGATGGATATTAACGTACAATAAACACCGACGCTATAGACACATTAGACGGCTCATGACAGCAAACAAGAGAGCTTACATCACAACTGCATCGCCCAAATAGCGGGTCTACTAAGAATGAGAACATGAGAACCTACTGCATACTATGTGCACGTACCAAGAGATACAAGACGGTCACTAACGAAAGCGACTTCCGCTTAAGCATCAGTGAAATCAGCATATGTCAGGGGGAATCCGAGTTGCGAGTTTTGACGAACCCATATGTATTCTATCTGAGCCAATAATCATCATTGATATTTGCTCATCGGTGATTCATTAACAACTGCTCACTTCACGTCCTAAGGTCAATGCTGCAGGGGCGCTAAATGAGTAGGCGGCCATAAAACTCAATGGGCTGCATACCATGATCATACAAGACGACGACAGCGGCGGCAACTGAAAGAAAGGGGAATTTTGGATTAACTCTGGAAAACAAAAACCTGAAAACATCGGACCAACCTTGAATGTAAGAAAACAAACGAAGGGCATGTGCTAGTGTGAGTATGGAATCTATGGATGCAGTTGAGCTCATGTCAGTTGTGTAGGATGGACCAGCTGCTTTCAAGGATAAAAGCAGCTCTGGGCAAAGGTCATTAGAATGGAAAAAGCGGCGACAAGATGATGGCGCGATGCTTTTATGAGGACATGTGGTTAGGGTCCTTCTATTGCGGCATACTAGAATGTGGCTAATGCTGAAAGGGGTTAATTTAATGGCTACATAGTACATAACTTTGATTGCAACAAAGTTTAAGACTTGACAATTGCTTACGTTACTTCGGGGAGCCTCAAGCCCAAGGCTCCAGCCTGAAGTGACAAAGGTGACGGAAACAATTTCGTCACTAGGCTGGCGGCCTTGTCAAGGAACCGTATCATGGGCGGGAGCGAAGAGAATACCGATGGGCCCATATCATAGAGAAGAGGTTGAAAATCGCGGGGACTCTATCGATTCTCTATGCACTTCTCATGTATGATATACGCTGACTAATAAGCAATACATATGCTCATTCAAACTTTTTTTCACCTCCCTCCGAGTCCATGTCGCAAACTTTCGTGAAATCATTCACTCACTTGAAAGATCGTCCACATGCAGATCGAGCCTTGCCCATGCTTCAACGGGTAGCAGTCCTAGTAAAGCCAATCATGAGGAAACATGGCTGGATCGTGCCCGTCTTGTCTGAATTTTTCCCCGACAGCCCTAACCTCGTTGGTAAGTCCTTAGTGTCGCTTGAACCCTTCTTCATCGCGTCCAATACTATGCAGGGTTGAGTGAGCCCATCCGAAGCATTTGTTGTTCGGTGCGCTTGCTGACGTACGTTCAGATATGAACGGCGGAGAACAAATTCTTCTAAGATTGCGTCCTCCATGGGCCCCCGATACCTTTTATGAAGAAGACCAGGTTGTTCGAGTCATGCTCCACGAGGCAAGGAAATCATTGTATCCTCAAATGTGTTCAAGGTGCTACTAATGTCACGTCGATAGCTAACTCACAATGTTCATGGCCCTCACGATGAGAAATTTTACAAGTTTCTAGCTGCCCTCGAGGACGAATATGATGCCCTGCAGCGATCTGGCTACGCTGGCGAAGGCTTTTTCTCTCCTGGACAACGACTCGGCGCAGGGGTATCGCATGACCTCCCGCCACCCCTAGCTAGACTCAGAGCTCTCGAAGCTGCTGAGAGGAGACGTCACACAAATAGCGTGCTCGGCGGTGGCGGTAGGCTAGGAGGTAGAATCACTGCGCTGCAAGGCATGAGTCCGCGTGAAATGGCCGCACAGGTCCTCGCCCGTTTTCTATGGCTTGACAATAAATGCTGACACCAACTTTGACAGGCCGCCGAGCGCAGGAAGTATGACGAGATTGCATGTGGGTGGGGTATTACGCTCTCCCTGCACGAAGTCGAGAGAGCGGCCAATGAAAGCATCAAAGATATCGTCGACCCCGATGATTCTCCTCTAGAGCCGTGGTCTTGTCCTGCGTGCACACTCCACAATGAGCCAATCGTCCTGCAGTGCGCAGCATGCTTCACAGTGCGTCCACGCAACTTGCCTGGGACCGCGAGTGAATCTCGTGCTGTCGCCGGACAATCAATGATACGTAATCCTTCAGGATCAACCTCTGATTCACGTTACATGGAACGAGGACAGTCTATAGGAGTCAATGCGGATAAGCAACCAAACAATGCCAAGGAATCCAGTCGCCCCACACTTCATTCTCACCAGTCAGTCAATGCCAATGCGACTCCAGCTGACAGTGGACAATGGACTTGTGTATCTTGTACTTTCACCAATGACCGACAAACAAATCACTGTGACGTGTGCCTGAAGGAGCGCCCCGGAGATCCCTCTTTGGGGTGGAGATGTATGACATGCGGTGAGGCAGACATGCCTCACGAGTTCTGGTCCTGTCGATTTTGTGGCGCGATCAAGACGGAGAGCACTTACGACTGAAGCAATTTCGCAAGTGGTTCCACTTTACGTTACTGCCGCCCATAGTAATACCTTGATTGATGTGACGTTACAATACCTCGACTTTGGACGGTAAATTTTTTCTTCTTCTTTAGCTCCTTTATCGCCCTCTTGGGGCCGTGCGTTGTTTAGAGTAGGTACATGCAGTATCTAGCTTGCCCGTACCCGATTGAGTAATAAAATAATAATAATTAGCTTACGAGCTAGGTCGGTGAGGGCCAGGGACGTAAAGCTTTAGAAGCCGACATTGGGCGGTAATGATATGTCAACCAGGAGATATGCGTTTTCATGATATGTACTGCGTTGTTGGAGGCTGTTGGTCCTTTGACTGAACATGGCTGGATCCAATACTCTCCACATCCCCATTAAGACACATATATCAAGATGACAACAATTGAAGCTAGTAGGAAACTTGGACCTCTTTGTACTGTATCGATGTCAGGCCGCTGAGCATGTTCAAGTACTTATGCTGAGATGTCAATTATCACCGAATATAACCTTCAAGTTCTCGAGGCTCTCCGGGTCTGCTTGCCCCGATTTATCGCTTCCGCGGAACGCCTCTTTCACGATGGCGGTCTTACGTTTTTGGATCTGGAGTATACGGCCTTCAATGGTGTTATCGATCTTGAAGAAGGGTCAATAGTTACGACCGCGAAAAATCAGGGATGATCTCACGATGAAGTGTTTGACGTAGACAGTTTTCTCTTGACCTATTCGGTGTACGCGATCGATGGCTGTTGCTGAGGTCAATACTGGTAGACATGAACGGCATGCCCAGATGCCCAACCTTGATTTTCCGTCGCTGCGTTCCACCAGCAATCCATCTATATAGGTGCATTAGCACACTAGAGAAACAGACTCGCAGAGGGAACTAACCATGAAGACGTGGTTGGCGGTCGTTAACTATCATCGAAATGTCTTTCAGTAACTGAGCTGAAGAGGTACATAGCTTGCACTTACATTCAAGCCGACACCACCTGCTTTCAAGCTGACGATGAGAACCTTGGGCTTCCGCTCGTTCTGCTTGAACTCTGATATGGCAGCATTGCGTTTCTTGATGTCCATTGATCCATCAAACCGATACCATGACAGGTGTTCACGGTCCAGTGCGACAGAGATAAGGGAAAGGAAAGACGTGAACTGTGAGAAGACGACAGCACGGAAGTATGGGTCTTGATCTTGAAGTCGTCCTGAATTCGACTGAGCCCAGAGGAAAACAGACTAAGGAGAGTAGCACATACTAAGGTTTTGTACCAGCGCATCCAGCTTCGTGGACGATCTAAAATCATTTCGACGCAGGAAGACTTCTTGTGCTGATGTCTCTTCCTTTTCGCCTCCTGTTGACTCCTGGTGTGGACTACCTTGACCAGGCCTTGGTCTGAAAACCTCGATGAGATCTTGCTCCTTGACTGGTCCTTGTGAGCATGTAGGGCATCGTGGCTCCTCGCCCTTCTCTGTGCAAGTCGCAAGATATGATATGATACACTCTTTACAGCTGTGGTGCAGCATTAGCACGAATCGATGACATGAGGAGCATCAGGCGCACCATTGATGCATGCAAGCAGGGATAATGGATGGCACTTGCATCACATCAAGGCAGATTGGGCACTCCGCATCATTGGACGTGTCAAGGTTGGCTAAAACGCTCTCAGCATAGGCCACTTTCGAGCCGCCCGACAAATCATGTTCTGAGATGTCGCTCATAAGGGCATCCACATCGATCGCTCCATCTTTCGAGTGTCCAGAGGGTTTATTCTCCGTCTCATCGCTTGGGTCAACAACAAGATCTGTGTGAAGCACTGCCCGACGCAGTCTTGATAGAGCAGTAAGAATTAGGATACATTGAAGCGTCACAAATCTCACTTCATAAGCATCGCCAGAATATGAGTATAATTCTTGCCCACGAGACCTTTCGCATTGAGTTGATCAAAATTCCGCTTTGCTGTATTGTAAATGGTGTCGTATATCTTCTGTTCCGCAGGTGTAAATTGCAATGTATCGACAGTGACCTCCTTCGCAGGTAACTCGACGATGCGTTTTCCAGAGTTATCACGCATGTTCTTCTCGCGTCGAAGAAGGATGCTCTCTAGGATCACCTGCACGATTTCTATTGCTTTTGGATCGCGAGCGAGGAATGGGACAGTAATGAAACTGGCAAATGGCTTCAGCCTTGTCAACGAAATTTGATGAGAAGGACCGACACATACGAGCGGAAGAATGAGTATGACGACCATGGTGTATACTCCAAGAATTGGCTGATACAAATCAGTCAAACTGCAATAGGGAACGATGTTGTAACTCACAGGAGGGAATGAAGATCTTCGAGTTTATTAACAATCGGAGTCCCTAATCGTAAATTAGTCTCTGGATCATTGAAATGCTGGCATAGTCACCTGTCACGGCCCATCTACGTCTGGCGCGAAGCGCATACACAGCTCGTGCAGTCTTGCTTGTCCTGGACTTACAGTGATGGGCTTCATCTAAGATGACTCGTAGCCACTCCACTTCACAAGCCGTCAATCAGGGGATTTTTGCTTGATCGCTAGGACATTACCTTGGAAAATGGAGGATTGACCACCAGACTTAGAAAGTTTGAAATGTTCGGAGGCGAGCACGCCATAAGATGTAATGATAACTGTGATAGGGGAATCATCGTTCGAATCATCTTCTATGCCGTCCAAGTCCAGTCTATTCTGTCCATGCCAGATAGTGGCTTGAAGAGTTCCTGGTGCACTCGATCGCAACAGTTCATCATACCATTGAGATAGCAGTGAGGTAGGAGCAACAATCAGTGTTGCAGAAGGGCCTTTGGTAGCCTTCCTCTTTTGTCCAGGTGGTATTGACCGGAAGGCGTTGTTAAGTTTCAGTTGACGAGCACGTGCAATATCCCTGGAGGTGTCGTCAGGAAGGATGGGTTCCGGATCTCGGTTCGTGTGAATAAGAGCGGATAACATGATAGTTTTCCCCATCCCCACTAAGTCAATCAATCAGCTCCAATTACCACACAAAGGGTACAGGGACGTACTCTCTGCGTGGTGTGCCAGATCGAAATATATTGGGTATGAGCAAGATAACATCAGATAAGAGCAGCACGTTACCGTCACTGAAAGCTAAAGTATAAGCATTCGTCGATGAACAAACCCTTGCCACTTACGCGAGGATCCCGCCTTTGAGCTTGCGCTCGGCTTTGGGAAAGTCAAGACTGAGTTCTCCAGAATATGGGTTGAAGTAGAACGCTTTCTCATCTTCAGTCAGGTCTATTACGCCATCTCGAGGCTCGGGAGGGAAAACATATCTGTAGGAACAGTTCACATCTCTCCTGAGTATGGTTGGGAACACTTACTCGCTCCATAGAGGGTGCATAGACGCGGCTTCTCTAGCAGAAATTTCACCTGATTCCTTTGAGTGCATCCACCTTGTGTAAGTCAGTAAGGGAGAACAAGGTATTTGATGGTAGTTGTAATCTGGCCCACATAAGCGCTTGTTTCTGGTACCCTCTCAATCTCAACGTAAATGTATCTGGAGGATCCATCTCAGCCATTAATAGATCGTTTTTTTGCGCTCTGAAAGTTTGTCAATATCGTGGCCGACATCATGAAGTAATACCCACTTCTTGTAGATCACATCCAGCTCGTTGTCAGATAATTCTTCCCCTTCTTCTACTTCGACCTCCTCGCCGTCGCCAACTATTTCAGTTCTTTTCTGCTTTGCACCTCCGGGATGTTGCGTTAATCGCTTGACCGTATTATCCGATTCTTTCTGCGTATTCCCACCATCTTGGACGCGAGCTTCACAGCGAGGCCGGAGGTTAACAGCTTCGAAGAGAGAAAGCAGCGCAGCTTTGCGTTCTCTGAGAGTTCGCTCATCTTGTGTTTCTTGCGCTGGATTAAACATATTTTTCGTTGGCTCCTCCGCTGAAGTACTCGGTGGCTTGAATGCAGATGCACAGACATATACAGACAGTGAGACTATCAAATCAGCACCAGAGTGCAGAGTGGCTGGACAGTCAATAACTGTGCTGCCGTTGAAGTCGACGATTCCTAAACACCACGGGTGAATGCAATGTTAGTTCACGCAGAAGACAAAGTACCTAAATCAAGGAGCTTCGAAACCCAAGATGAAACCTGCTGCGGAAGACGACCGAACTCTGAGTGAAATGTCAGAGCACTCTTGCATCCTGTTCAGATGAGGCTCACCGAAACCATGGTCATTCGTAAGGCGAACTACCGTGTCAATTTTCTTCGTCTGTTTTGGTGGCTGCGACTTCAGCATAGCACCGAGGGTGAGCTGCTTCGTTTTACCCTTGTCTAAAAGAGCTTTCTTCTTTCCTTTCGCCGGGACTGATAAGCCAGATCCCGATACATCAGGATCATCCCTTTCAATACGAATTATATCGCCTGGTTTTATATAGCCTTTGCCTCTAACAGTACTCCAGGCATTCCCAACAATGAATGATCCAAGGTATGCAGTTCGACAAGGTCCTTCAAGTTGTCCCGTATGCGCCTGAACCTTGGGTGGTGAGAGTCGCCTCTTCTTCACAGGTGGTTCTTCACCAGAAGGACCTGGTACGGGCGAAGAAGTTCTGAGGGAAGGCCCTGATGACAGACTACTGACGCTAGAAGCCCGAGGGCATTCTTCGAAGGACGGCAACTCGAGGTCGCTTCCACTGTCATCATCATGCCTGACTAATGACGCGTCAATCACGGTTGGATTTGGAGTTTGGAAGCGTGGAATGTCGTCGTCATCACTATCGGCAAAGAACAGACGCTTTTGAGGTGAAGAGTAATGTAAACTTGATGGTGGGGGTGCTGGCCGGGCTGATTGAGCAGCCGTCGAATTCTTGTCATCATCCTCATCATCAGAAGCTGCAAAAAAGAGCCCACGATCAAGAGGTTTGTCCTGGGTCATGGTCAATGTTCGTTTATCCGCGAGGATTTCGAGAGAAAGACGTTGGTGGTTCCAAGACGGTACGCGATAATGCGCGTCACATAACTCATGAGACGCGTTTGGAGTTGTTTAGTCGTGTTAGGATCCAAAGGCTTTGACAAATAAGCATTCGACGCTGAGCTTGGTGTTCTTGCCATCTTGTCCGATTAACAAAATTAAAATGCAGCGCGGCCTGCCAATGGTACGTTGTCTTCATACCTGCTCCTTGTATGAGATCTGAACCTGTCTTTAGCAACCCACGGTGGTGCTCCTCCGGGAGGGCACAGACACGTCTCAAGGAAACCCCCAGCTTTTGTCCAACATATCAGCGTGCCTTGCCATCTCACAGACTCTCTCCAGCACCCTCGGGCCTCGTGGAATGGACAAACTGATCGTGAATGAACGTGGTGAAGCACAGATCACCAATGACGGCGCAACGATCTTGAAGCTTCTCGATATTATTCATCCAGCTGCAAGGACCCTCGTCGATATTGCGCGTGCCCAGGATGCAGAAGTCGGTGATGGAACAACCAGTGTAGTACTTTTGGCTGCACAGCTTCTCAAGGAAGTTCGTGGATACATCGAGGAGGGTGTCAGCCCGCACATCATCATGAAGGGGTTCAGGAAGGCGTCGCAACTGGTAAATATCATCTGCGATTTCATTTGAAACCCATTTTCATCAACAATACATAGGCTACAGAACGCATCAAGGAGAATCAGATTATTGTCGATAAGAGCGATCCTGAGTATGCATCACAACTTGATAAAACGATACTCCCTAACAATTCTACAGGAGATTCCGATCTCTTCTACTGAAATGTGCATCAACATCGATGTCATCAAAACTTATTCACTCGGAAAAACCGTTCTTCTCAAACATGGTCGTTGAGGCTGTCCAAAGCTTGGATCCAAATGACTTAGATGAGTCGCTCATTGGGGTGAAGAAGATTCCAGGAGGTGGCATGCAAGATTCTCAATTGATCCGTGGTGTCGCTTTCAAGAAAACATTCACGTATGCTGGTGCTGAACAACAACCGAAGTCCTTCCGGAACCCACTCATCCTCAGCTTGAACGTTGAGCTTGAGTTGAAGGCTGAGAAGGACAACGCGGAGGTTCGAGTGGAGGCAGTGAAAGACTACCAGGCGATCGTTGATGCAGAGTGGGAGATCATTTACAGGAAGCTGGAAGCAATCGAGAAGACTGGTGCCAAAGTCGTATTAAGCAAATTGCCGATCGGCGATCTGGCCACTCAGTGGTTCGCCGACCGGGACATCTTCTGTGCTGGCCGCGTCCCCGCTGCCGATCTTCGCAGGGTATGTCACGCAGTGGGAGGTTCCGTACAGTCAACATGCTCTGATATAGGCCGAGAGCATCTTGGAACTTGCGGTCGGTTCGAAGAACGTCAGGTTGGCGGCGATCGGTATAACATCTTCGAGGAGTGCCCAAAAGCACATACATGCACACTACTACTTCGTGGTGGCGCAGAACAGTTCATCGAAGAAGTAGATCGCAGTCTGCATGATGCCATCATGGTCGTCAAGCGAGCTATCCGAAATGGTGAGGTGGTAGCCGGAGGTGGAGCCGTCGAGGTAAGCCATACACCGCAGTGTTTTATATGCTGTCTAACTTAGTATGTGCATTGCAGATGGATCTTTCCGCTCACATTCGGAAGCATGCACTGTCTATTCCTGGGAAACAGCAGCTGATTTTGACTGCTTTCGCAAAAGCACTAGAAATTATTCCTCGTCAAATCTGCGACAATGCCGGTCTGGACACTACCGATATTCTTAACAAACTGCGCATGCGACATGCCTCAGGCAACAAATGGTTTGGAGTGGACGTCGATGGTGCAGAAGGGATCCGCGATAACCTGGAGGCATTCGTTTGGGAGCCCGCGCTCGTCAAGTTGAACGCAATCAGCAGTGCAACAGAGGCCGCATGTCTTATCCTGAGTGTCGATGAAACTGTGAGAAATCCACAAAGCGAGGCTGTACGTAGGAACTTATCCTTTCGGGAATTGATGAACTAAAATGTCCCGTAGCAAAATCCAGGACCAAAAGCACCACCTGGTGCAGCAGCTCGTGCCCTCAGGGGCAGGGGCAGGGGCATGCCCAGGCGCTAAAGAATATCAGCGGTGTCGTTGAGAATAGACAGAAAACGTGACCATCTTATTGAAATATATCGTACAGTTCTCCGCAATAAGTCGCTACATAATCACGGTTGAATGTAAGGGGTCGTCACTAAAATAGAAGTTCCCCTGGGAAAATGAATCCTGGCCATGACCATTGTGCCATTGTGCCATCGCGCCACGGAATGGCTAAGATGCCCGCGAAGCTGGCCGCCATTTCTAAGCATCGTGGTGTTTGCTTCCACGAGTCTTGTTGAACCTAAGGAGAAAATTTAAAACGCACCCGATTTGACGTATGGAAAAAGTGTATCAATAGGCTCAGATAGCCCCTGAATTCTTCATATTGCCACTCAGCCGAATGTCATCGTATCATCATGGTAGGAAACCATCGACACATGCCTGAGCCCATGAAACAACAATGGGTCACAATGTCTACTCATATGAAATCTAGTGATACCGCCCGTGCCACTCACTCAAAAGATTACTGATCATGTCTTTGCTTTATACCTTCAACAGTGGAGCTGAAATTTTCATCATTTTGTGTATGTTCAAGCAATAAATTATCTTGACAGAGACGAACTAGATAGTCAGGGCTGCTAGATTGGAGTGGAGCATGTAAAATCAACTTGGCAGTCGAGCTTGGGCTGTGGGTTACTAGTAGCAAATGATT
>PVYP01004290.1:0-13238 GCA_002995295.1 Rhizopogon vulgaris
AATAATCTATTCCACATTATTTTGCCTACGGATAGTCATCCATTGGCCTAAAACGGCTGTAAGAGGGCTTCGACTGTATAGGCGGGGAACTTGTGGAGGTTCATAGCGAGCGTGTAAATCCATCAAGATGCCGTTACATAAACAAAATTTCCAAGTTATGATATAACTATAAATTCGTGCCATCGTCTGGTAAAGAAGGAACATGAACTAGTCAACACTATCGAGACTGACCCTGTCCAGCTTCCTGAAGACAGCCTGATAGTGACGCGTTCATTTCCCCCTGGTCGAAAACGCGTCGCGTTATAACACTCGGTATATCTTGCTTCCTGCAAGTACTCAGGCTACTAGTCACAGCTGGTGAACTGTGCTAAATAGAGGATCTGGTGGCCTCCTTACAACTGGCAACTCATGCAGAGCTCCGAGTCTGAAAAAGAGTGGATCACCATCGAACCCCCGCATTTCAGTGAAGATACATACTCTTCAGCTCGCACGAACCGTGAGTGCCCACCGGCTGTTGTTTCTCGTCCCTCACTGAGCAGCAAGATTACTTAACAGGCCCTGTCTCACTTTATCATCCCTCTTTTCACCAGTCTCAGTATGACATAGTTCTTCGACGGCAGCGTGCTCATCAAGAAGGAAAGCCCAAGTTTACTGCTGTTCCATCGAGATTTTTGAACCTCACGAATGACTTTGAGTTTGCCGGCTGGGGTTCTATCTCTTGGCTCAAGCTTACACCTGAAGATATTTGTCAGGGTGCACTCGAACAGACTTCTTTCCGAGACCAGCAAGTTCTTGGCCAGTTTACCGCTAGTGCCCTTGCAGCCAATGATATACTTGGCGGTATATTCTACACTCTGCCAAGTGTTGTGGCTGTTGCTGGTGTCTAGTGGGTTAACTTCTCCGTTAACGTGAATTGGTGTGGTTAACCATAGCTCTTTTCAGTTCTCCTATTTCGCTCTTCGTGGCAGCTTTAACTCTCTTTCTCTGGCGTCCTATCATGGAAGAACTAGCTTCCGCATTTCCGATTAGCGGGGCTCCTTATTCCTATCTGTACGCTGTCTCTGTGCTTCTGAACCGAAATCCCCGATAAACTATCATCAGGCTCAATGTATCAACAAAGTCTGTAGCTCTCATTGGAGCGGCTCTTCTTCTTCTGGATTTTGCAGCGACGGCCGTAGTTTCCGCTGCAGCTGCAGCATCATATCTTGCAGGCGAAGTCTCCCTACCCTTTCCGGTTTATGTCGGCGCTATCCTCGTTTTGGTGTTGTTCACTCTCGTCAGCCTTTCCGGCTTAAGAGAAAGTGCTCGCATAGCAACTGGTGTACTGGCGATGCACGTGAGTCCCACTGTTTCTCCTATCTTCTTACTTCTTATCATTCGGAGCAAGGTCACGGTAATGACCATGCTTATTGTGGCTTCTGCTATCGCTTTGGGACGAGGCGGGACGGCTCAACTCAGTGAAAATTGGTCAAACGGGTACACTGGATTATCCACAGCAGCTATAGCCCGGCAGGTATTCAATGGCGTTTGCATCGGGATGCTTGGACTGACTGGATTTGAATGTGAGTCTTTCTACCAGCAATCTACGGTTTTTCCACGTCTAATACTACCTAGGTGCACCCGCATATACAGCAAAGATGAAGCAGAATTGTTATCCCAAGGTTCTGCGCAACTTGCATTTATCCACACTCGTGTTGAATAGCGGGATGATGCTCCTCCTCATCGCACTGTTGCCTCTCGAGGTGGTTGAAAGTGGGGAAAATATCCTCGGTTTGCTAGCTCAAAAGGTGTGCACGCTTTCCATTCTTGACTATGCATGCGCTGAAGTACACGATCAGGTCGCAGGTCGGTGGTTGCGAATAGTGGTCGTAGTGGATGCCATTGTTGTGCTTTGTGCGGGTGTACTTACAGGTCCGTGAACCAGACTCACGCATCATATTGTATGGTCATATTGTATCTTAAGGAATCATGAGCGCCTGCGAGCTCTTTGCTGAGCTAGCATATGATCGCGTCATCCCTCACATTTTTCTCGCTACACTCCCGGCGACCGGTGCTCCCTATGTTACAGTCATTTCATTCACTGCATTTAGCTTATTGATATATGCGAGCACGGGCGCAAACTTGATCGTGATATCCCAGATGTGCGTGCCAAATCCCAGCAGTATCCATTATATCTGAATGACGCAGGTTTTCAATGGTGTGGTTGGCCGTCATGGCACTCTTCCCAATGTCACTCGTACTACTCCGGTTCTCGCGACCTCGACTTCCGCGTGTATCGCGATGCTCACTACTGCTCGTTGTTGGTGCTATTTGTGTCACTGTGGCAATAATAGGAGGCAACATCGCCATCGGTCCTATCATAGCAGGGTAATGCCCCTACATCTCTTCGCGACATTTTTCATCTCTAAATTATTGCTTTAGATGGTTTGCTCTATATCTCATAGTCATTCTCATCCTCTTCTCCTTGTCGCAAAATAAAGTAACTGTGCTGCGTTGCATCTACTGGGCGTATGACCAGCTTCCCTGGCTGCATAGACAGCAGCATACCAAAGGCTGGGGTCTCGGTCTGATACGGCTTATGAGAAGCTTGCGTAGACGGGAGGTGTGTTTGTTGGTTAAAACAGACGAGGTACGTATGTCGAAGTATCAATGGAACGTTCTTTAAAACCAACCTAAAGATCAATAATTTATTCAACATGATTCTTTACGTCCGGTATAACGAAGAAACGTCATGCCTGAAGATAGTACACTTTCATCAGGGAGATATACCTTCCGAGATGGAGGCCAATGCGAAGAGCAAGCTTATTTTTCTATTCTGCTGATCATGATGCTTAAGATATAGTTTCTCAGTTCTAGATGAAGCCTTTCCTGAAATCACAGTTGATCTGGTGCGCACATATCCCCCCTATGATATTAGTACTTAACGTTCGACTTCCTGCAGATGCTGGTAGAAGGGCAATTTGAGCCCAAAAATTTGGCTGCCCTAGCGCACCATTTGAAAATTCCGCGATCCCTCATGTTCATGAGCAGCCCAGGTCTGAATTTTCAGTACCCTGTGGCAGAATTTGGAACTCGTATCATTTCGATTTGAACCCTCATCCTATCCGCTCTGTGAATGGGCCCTGGTGATGGAACACTATTATTATGTTGAGATTCACATAGACTTTGCGCGTCATTATTTAACATGTTTATTATTGCGCTCACTAGAAAGTGTTAGATTGGGTTTTTGTGGGCTGTATGTGTAGTTGTGCACAAGAAATAGAATCCTCTTTACCTACATAGTTCATTAGCTTTTGCTCGGAGGTTTATTGTGACATATTTGGCTTGCTATTGAGAAGGCTGGGCCGACTTATGCATTGGCAAGAGCAAGTTGTGACCACAGGCATGTCGTTCGCTGCTGGCTCTCTCGCTGGTGCGCTGGCAATGGGTGGTGTATGTCACTCGCATTTCAATACCAAATCATTCGTCTAATCGTTCGTCCCACCACTTCAGATTTACTATGGGTTTTCGAACATGATACAAACCAGGTGAGCCAGTACCACTGCTGGGCCATTTCGCAACAACCCTGGTTCATTCTTCATGGCATTTACAGGACTGCCAAACACCGTACCGAGTTCGTTCACATCCCTTCCCATTTGCATAACGCCGACTGATGTATTCTACAGTATTCATAACCTCTCGGAGCGCATCGCTAGTGCCCCAACTACCACTCCCTCCCCGCCGCCTGCATCCACGCGTATAACGCACCGTCCGCTAACCTCTCTTGTTCAGTCCAAGTGGAATGAAGAAGTCGCTGGTTTGTTCGGAACTATTTATCAGTGGGAGCAGCGTGCGACGGAGCTGGGGAAGAAAGTACTGTATGGTGACCCATGATACCAATCAAGCTAGGCACTAGAGTCTAGACTACTAAACCGAAGGATAATATTGTTGGTCATCATCTTGATGCCACGAAACAGTGTCTGCTATGCATCACACTACCGGCGACTTACAACCGTGCACTCCATTACATGAACATTGCAAAGACTATGAAACCTATCTCCTTCCAACGTAACTTTCTGCCTAATAAGTAAATTCGAAATCTAACATTATCATCTTCCATAGCCTTGGTAATACTGCTGAGTATTTTGCCCTTGTGTAGGTGGTGGCCGGGGTAGTGGCATGGTCTGGTATTGCGACCCCTGTGGTGGGATCGACTGTGTCTGTGGAGAATAGTAACCCCATGACGGCGGAGGCGGAGCTTGTTGGCCGTATGTCTGTGGATTCGCTGCATACTGGAATCGCGACGTAGGTGGTGGCGGCATGGAGAGAGAAGACTGCCTGTGTTGCGGAGTTTGCTGCGACGGGATTGGAGGAGCCACCCGCGGTGAAGCAAAATTAGACCCGAACATCCCCAGATCCGCATACGGATCACGTGGCGGGTTTGACGATGTCTGGTTTGTATATGCTGAGTGTACCGGTGGTGGTGGTGGCGGAGGCGGGAGATTCGAATGTGCCTTGGGTAGCTGGTGTGGAGGAGGCGGGAACACAGGGGAGTATGATGCCTGTGGCGGTTTCGGAGGGGGAGATACTGCATTCTTACTTCCTTGCAGACTCATGGACGCGAAAGATGAATCAAGAGATGGGGGTGAACGTGGCGGGGGTGGTGGCAAGCGGGGTTTCTCAGCAATTGCAGGTGACGACTTCGGTACCGCAAGCCGCTGCTGGAGGTCCGCTTGCCCAGAAAGTCTGTCGCGTTCCGAACGACGATCAGCGATGAAAGATTTAACATTAAGGGCGAGTGTAGCACTCAGGTCGGTAAGTTGATGGTAGAACTGCAGTCCTTTCCTGAACCGGAAACAATCAGTAACGATAGAATGAGGAAAAGTGCACATACGTCAGCCCATCCCTGACCTCCATGTACCCGTCCCTTGCATTCGAGAACCTCCGCACGGTGTCTTTCTTCCGACGCTCGCGCTCATCCCATTTCTTTGCGCCAGGTCCACGCCCAGCAAGATCCCGTAGGTTCTTCCACAGTCCCTGGATTTCCTGCAATACGGCCTGCTGATGATGCACGGTAGTTCCGAGACATTGTTGAGATGGTCGGAACTTCTCAAGTTCTGCGGTAAACAGCGACTGCTCGACGCCCGGGTTACGACGGTTCAAAAGTAGCAAGTGCGACACGTCGTCAGCTTGGACCTAAGTGGGGGATATCAGCTAAATCCAGACACAATCATGCACATTACCTTTTCTTTCAGATCTTTGAGTATTTCGCCTCGCTCGTAAGCAATTTTCTTCAACCGTCCAAGGCGCTCCTCGATCTCGGTGGTGTACTGCCCGATTCTTGCTCGCTCCTTTTCATCGTGTGCCTCCACACCGATGTCAAGATCAAGGAGGCTTTCTGCAGGGGCACCACGCTGTGCACTAGCACGGAAGACATCCTCCACGTCAGATGATAGCAGTAGTTGAATGTCAGGTTTGACCGATTCCCAGAGTGTCGACACCTGTTGGTCAGACGCAGCTGCTGCGTCCAAGGCGCTTTTATGAGATTTTAAATCTTGCCGGATAGACTTCGTAAGAGACGCAGATGGCTCCTGTGTCCAGAGGTGGTCGTACTTGACTCGCATAGTCTCACACTCTCTGGATTCAGCGTCCAGGTTCATCGACATACCGTCCAGATCTGCTTTAACAACCTCCTTGAGACGAGCCATCTCACGCAAGAGCGTTTCAATACCCTCCCTGTCCTCCATGACAGTGATATCCTCTCTCCACCGGCGTACATCCAAAGGGATTTCTTCCTCCCCACCCAAGCTACCCTCCGCCATCGCCTTGAACCTCGCAAGTCCCTCCTGCACACCCATCGCTTCCAGTGCGCTGCGCGCCTCGACCTCAGCGCTTTCTGCGTTCTCGACCTCTTTGCGCACCAGCTTTGCCTTCTCTTCCGAGTACACGCTGGCGCTTTCGTGCACGCTCAACGGGATCAACTTGATGAAAATGTCCGGTCCAATAACGTTCTGGACGTCCGCGGCACGATACACCTCTTGAATAGAAATGGGCGTGGCAACAACTGCTTTGTCAATCGCGGGTAGCGCGTCGGCGGATGGGAGGACAGCGTTATAGATGAGGTCATTTTCGCGCTGTGCCTCTGCCTTGCGGTCTGCGCTCAACTGAAGCTGCACCTTCGTGCGTTCGGTGATGGAAGGCCCAGCATCTGCGGGAAGCGTGGATGATACGTGGGCGAATAGTGCAGAGAAGGATGCGGCAGAGCGATTAGCTTCTTTCGCTAGAGATTCAGCGAGAGTATATCGTACGAGGGCATCACCATGGGCGCCAGCTTTGTCGTCGACTTGACCACGATAGTATTGTGCAATGGAGCCAAAGTGTTTGGACTTGATCTGCATAACATGTCGATATCAAGACTTCGTGCTTCTGAATATTGACATACCTGGATAAGAGTAATCCAATTGCGATCGAATATGCCCTTACCCATAAAATCCTTTACTTCCTCGCTCAGGGAGGTGTACATGAATGCAGACTGGGAAGCAATCTTGGCCACGAGAGTAGGTGCCTTCTTCTCGTCGATACACTTTTCTAAAAACACTTCTGTAGCTTGTGCCATGATGACGCCCACCAGAAACTTGATCACCTCCCGGCTGAGGTCAGTCGAAGGGGCGTGTAAGAAATTCTCATTAATATATGTGAGCATTCCTGCGCATGTTCGGAAGTAATAGAACGCGAGTTTGAGTCCCTCTGGATCGGACCTGTTCTGGGAGGCAGCAATGGCAGAATGCGTAGCCGCGATCTGGAACAAGACGGAGGCCTTCTCGTACGCAATAGATGTTTGCGTTGTCTGCTTGTTCGTGAAAGCGTCATTCCACGGGAAGTTGACTCGAATCTCTGGGAAGCGCATCTCGAGGATCTCGAGTTGCCCAAAGTACTTGTAGAGAAGATCGCGACCTACATGGCAAGGTGAGAGAGGACCCTAAGATCGTGATTGCTTGAGTGACGAACCTGTTGTGTCGCTACCCGCGCCTTTGACGGCGTCTTGCCGGCAGCGGAGTAGAGCCTCGCACTCCTGCGCATAGTCACTTGGATTCTCGCCGAATGACTTAGCAATGAGATTTTGTATAGGACTTGTCCAGTTGACATCCTCCGTCGTCTTCTTTGGAATCGCTATCATGGGCGACTGGTGCGCCATGGCTGCAAACTAAAGTTTAGAGTTATTACTTTGGTGTAGGCTCTGACCTTTCTGCAAGTTCAGCGTTGATCAGTAAGACGTGGTCAAGTCTATGATACTGCGCATAAGCCTGAGGAATCCGGATGCAGTTCCCCCAATGAATGATGCAATAATAGAATATTGACCGACCCCCCTTTAGAGGGGTTGATTCTTTGCCGTTTCCGTCCGTCGTGCTTGAAGGTTCGGACGTCTTACCACAAGCCATGTCGTCGGAAAAAGCATCATCAAGCGAGAACATTGTTAGCCAGAAGGTGAGTTTTGTTCGTCAGATGCAACATTCAAACCTCATAGTCTCCAAGTATGACAGGTGTTGTATGTCTTTTCATGGTCTGGGTTGGAGCAAGTTCGACTGACTGACTATGTCCGCAAGTGGCCGATCTCTTGGTGAAGGCGTAGGTGATTTGCATTGTACAGTTGGCATGAGTCCCTGAGAGTCTTGCAGTGGTGTGGGCTTCAGCGTAGGAGTTGTTGCTTCCGTCATTGTTTTCCGAAGTTCGTGTGTTGCCTTCTCTGCGCATATCATTGCTTATGGGACGCGTTATAGGACGAACTTGGCCTATTGCCCTCTCCACTGGTTTCGGTATGGGTGCAGCATACGCGGACTGCGATCGCTCATTCAATCCCGCACGTATCTCGGGGACACGGATAATATCTCAGACAGACGAGAGCAAATGATGTCTCCACTCTGGGAGGGCATTGGATGGAGGCAGCCGCATCACAATGAGCCTCGGGGACCTAGCATTATATTACATAGAGCACCTCCGCACATCCTTCTACCTGCCATAGAACCACAACCCAAATATTCATCCTCCATGTGACTAGTGTTCACTTCCTGCATTGGAATTTTCGGACAGAAAATCATTGGTTTTAGAAAGGGGTTGGGGTGTCTCCCTAGGCAATGTTCTTCGAGGTTTTCCTAGCACGAGACGCTCGTATAGCACGTCTGAATGCGATTCAAGGTGAACTGAAATGAACGGTTATTGGAACGAAAACGAACATGCGGTTGCTCCCATGATGGGTACAGTGATGATGATGGTGCGGAGCCTGCGAGCTTGAGGAGGCAACTTCGGTGCCATGCTAGCCAAATAACAGGCTGCAAGGATGTTTATACTAGGCGTATTGAAAGACAGGTGACTACGACCCAGTTGAAAGATTCTGGGAGGACACCTCTGGGGTCCTCAACGACTTGAACAGGGTGTCAAGAGTCCCTAAACACGCCAAACACTGCGGTCAACTTTCCTTGTTAACAGTCTCTTCCATAAGTTTTCTGCACTTTTCTGCGGCTGAGGCAACATGGCTTATGTCGCTGTCGAAGCGGACGATGTGAGTGGCATGGTGCTGTTGTTGTCATGTCCAACATAATTCCTGATCCCGCCTCCTAGCGACTAGAAGAGGGACCAGAGGGCCTAGAGTTCAAATGTGAGCGCGTTTGCCTCCAAGCAAGTGACCAAAAGATTTGATCCCAAGTAGCTTTCCTTGGAGCAGATGCGAGAAGAGATGAACGAACGCAGTCCGTCTCATCAAACCTCGACAGAGGTGTGTTCAAACATCCGTCATTGACCCACAACATTGACCCACAACCGTCTCCCCTGACGCGTATCCCAATCCAAGGATATCTCACGGATCACACTACGCGAAAAGGACCGTCTGGATTCTGGACAGTCGATTACTACCAGCCATACTTTGACGTCGATACGTCAACCGTCTTGAAGCGATGTTACACTACACTTCTCCCCATGTCACCCTCCTACCTGACGGTTCTTACACCCAGTGCCGACCTATACGGCCCCTTTTGGGTCCCAACCACGCTTATACTTGCGCTATTTCTTTCTTCGTCTCTCGCAGCAAGCATCTCGACATATCTTTCTGCGCCAGGAGCTGCATACGAATATGAATTTGGCCTCCTAAGTCTTGCAGCGACGATCGTATATGCCTACGCATTTGCGGTGCCCGTTCTTCTGTGGCTCGCACTGCGCTACATCGGCGTTGGCGAGTGGGGCGTAGCGGAAGCGCTCGGGGTCTGGGGTTACTCGTTATTCGTCTGGGTACCTGTTTCGGTAAGTGCATGAGCTTTCTCGACTAGATGCAACTGTTTTGGATAACCATCGACCTTGTAGATACTGTGTGTCATACCCGTTCCTCTGTTGCGTTGGGTTTTGGTGGGCATCGCATTCGCCTTATCAGGGTATTTCCTCGTGGCGAACGTGTACCCAATATTGACGATGGTACGTCTATACCCTGATCTGGTTTTGTCGATATTGATATGGTTGATGTGACTTGTTTAGGCCGACGCAAAAGCCACCCGCTTACTGATTATCGTGGTTGGCGCCCTACACGTTGGGTTAGCGTTGACGTTCAAAGTGTTGTTCTTTAGTTACTACGTCATCCACGAGATTGGTCCTGGAGCAGACTCTGTGCGGTAATCTCGCGAAATTGCAGCCTTCATCAGTTTCATAATTCTTCACCGAGATGCGTGAAACGAACGGAAGCATGCACAGTTACCCTTCGATCTACCTGCGATTCAGCTTAAGCCTGAATACCAACAGATTACATTTTTAAGGCATGATTCAGAGCACGTCGTAATTATCGTCAATAGTATGTAACCAGTGATACACATGAGTACGTATGAGATGACTAGATAATTTCCCTTCCGTCACGACAACCTGAGTTGAGCCAGGGTTTCATGTTAAGGAGAACTAGTACCATGGAGCTTTGCCTCCTGCGCCGCTTCCGCCCAATCCTTCTCCCGTACACCAAATTCAACTGCCAAGACAGTCTTGTTGAAGTGCGTCAAAGTGAGCCCATAAGGTTGGCGGACGCGCGACTCCCAGCCTTCTGGGATCCGCTCGTGAAGAAGGATACTGTTCAGGTCATCCACACGACCTCCAAAGACTGTGAGTAGTGTCGAGGAACTGATGGAATGTTTAGAATGTGCCTGCAGAGACAATGATGCAATAACATACTTCGCGCTACCGAAGATCTTGTGGAAGAAGCTTAGCGAGAACTCGCTGTTTATTGCACGCGCTACGGCACGACGCTTTCCGAGTATCCTGGAGAGATCTTTGGGGGTGATGATATCCCTGCCTTCTTTGTCCTTGCCCGTAGCTGACGCAAGCACTTCTTCGATGAAAGGTATGTGTTTCACTGATTGATTTGGTTCAAGAGCAGTATCAAGGCCTGAATACAGGGTCAACATGCATAGATTAGGCAAGTGCCGTAAATTGCTCACGGAAGAGAGATGCGTCGTGTTCGATACCGTTGTGCAGGTCGAGTTCTTCTAAGTCAAAAGTATCATTGCCATAGCTTTTCTTGAGCATACGAGCAGCAAAGTGCGGCACATAAGAGCAGAAGGAAGGGCCGAAGTTGTAAGTTGTCCGGATTTGGTAGTTAAGCTCGACGAACGAGATCCCACGGCCACTACGCGATAGGATGCCTATGTGTTATCAAGGCACACCGGCGGCCATTAACCAACGTCAGCATGGCACTTTGCTGCGAGTTCGTAGGATCGCTCACCGTGATTGGCCATCGCATTAAGTGCGGGACACGAGCAGCGAGAGTCGCCCTCCTGGGGAGCCCTAAACTCGGGCCAGTACCCTCCATAGCCTGGATGGCCTTGTGGCGTGACATGCCCAACGCGACGCTTCCTCCTCACGAGATTGAGAAGTGTGAGGAGCACGTCCCAAGACATGATCCAGAGATCGAAGAAAAAGTTAGACACGCTGGAAAAGAAGCCCATTTTGTGTCCTGTGTTGTGTCAAGGATAGGTATAAGAGGTGTTCAGGTGGTGGAGTTGATATCCAGCCTCGTCACTACTGTTGCGGACAGAAAGAGGAGGAATTGTCCAAATGCTTTTAAGGTGTCTTATGGGTTTTGGGAGAGCCGAAGTCCCGAACAAGAAGCATGTCAAGCCCTGTCATATTAATGTCAAATGATATCAATATCCTCGAGGCTCGAGTTGAACTAACGTCGCGGAGTTCGTAACTTCACAGTATTCCGGGTCTCTCGGCCTTGCTGATTTCCGGAGGGTTGCAATTGGTTGTAGGGCACACTGTCGTCTATTGTAGTACCTCTTGCACTGATTTGCAGTACCGGGCTTGCTGGTTCCCGGGCGAGAACCCTGTCAAAGAATCTGTTCACGTTACCGCATGGGAAAGCAACATTCACATTATATTGCGTTAGCGGAGTGTTGCGGTCCACCGAGCTGGAGCCTGGAGGTTTTGTTTGCGCGAAGAAGGAAGATGCATTCAAGTTCTCGCATGGGACAGAGAAGGACTTTACAAAAAGAAGCCAGAGAGACCCTGTAAAGATATCAGTCACAATGACGATTCTTGTTTGCTTTGTCGCAAAGCAATATTGCTTGTCGTCGCGACCCACCATGATACCAGCAATGTCGTTCAACTCCAGTGTCAAAATGCCAAATTATCGCCTTGATGCAAGCTGTTGGATTCAACTACCAGTGCGCACCTAAGTAAGCCTTGACGCGCGGAAGTTTCCGAGTAGCCCGTGCCAAGAGTGTGCTAGACTGACGTGCGCACAGCTTGCACTGGCGCGCCGAGATCTTGTTGTTCAAACCTTCACATACCTAATCATGTGAGTACATGGAACGGACACATCGCGTTCCAAACATCTCAAGTCCGCTACAACTACAAGTATGCGATTGAGTTTTCTTTTAGTCCTCGTCCCGACGGTCCTCGTGAATCCTTAAACAAAACATACAAGCGTAATGTCAAGATTGAGTGAGGCGCAGAAAGATATGAGACGACTACCGAAAGCGGACTACTACTTACCTTTTACAATGTACATCCAAGAGTATAACAGAGTACTCGCGATTCGCGAGCTTTACATAAGGTGAGGACGAAAAATAAAATCAACAACTTGTTTCCATCCAGATGCGCAACGCCACGTTTAGTCCTGTTTAGTCCCAAGGCTTTGTCCGAATCGCACTCGCATCCACTACTCGAATTCATTGATTACAAGCCAAAGAATACTTTAATCAGGTTGGTATGTTGCTGATGCCTCTTTGTAGTCTGATGTTGGCCACGCTGATCATTTCTTCCGCAAAAGATGACCAAGGTGAAGCGACCAACTTCATTCCAGAGTTCACGGCGAGACTCACTCAGTGCTTTCAGTTTCCTGACGTCATCCCATCTAATTTCATCACTTTTATGTAGTCGCCCTCTCAACTTCCCCATGCTATATTTCGTCACGTTCTCCAGAACTTGTGGATGCGTTGCGAACTGCTGAGTAACTATGGACGCAGAGTTTAAAATGCTTTATCTTGAGGGACGGTGCCGCAGAGAATGGTACACTGATCCGGGCATATGCTTTGCGCCAGAGAGAGAGCCAAAAATAGTGAGTATTTCACAGAGCAGCACGGTGGAGTTAGCACATGTTCGGACCCGAATTGGTTCCGCGAATGTTTCGTTTGGTGCTTATAATGTGTTGAGCCGATGCAGCTTGAAAAACTGGTATTTATATTATTGTGATGCCTGAGCCTGGCGGTACTCTTGCATAATTGTGCAAGCTTATGTATACTACGACAAAAATACACCACAGCTCAGCCATCCTGATTATAAGATGCCCATTCTATACGAGCATACCGCTTAGAGAAACAGTCAGCGCCCAGACGTCACAACCAAGTTCGCTCAAAGTACTCACGCAATACCAGCCGTTTGGAGGGTCCTGTAACAAAACTCTCGTTACAGAATGAAAAAAGAACAGGATAAAACAGGAACGTACGAAATAAATCCACAAATCATAGCAGACGTCGCAAGCCTCGCAATGGTTTTGCCCTGCGTTGGTGCGAGGGCGCTAAGCACACCGATCTGGATACCTAGTGATCCAAGATTTGCAAATCCACAGAGGGAATACGACGCAATTGTGAAGGCACGCTGTGACAGGGGATTCGCACTTTCTTGGATGCTTTGTAGCTCTACAATAATTCAGTATCAGCCACATCCCTATCCAATAATGCCATATCGGACCTAAGTACGCAGCAAATTCGTTTTCAATTAGCTTCGTTGCC
>PVYP01004319.1:8790-22472 GCA_002995295.1 Rhizopogon vulgaris
TTACCGCCAGCGAATGCACGTCCACCTGGTGGACCCCCTCCTCTCCCTCCAACCAGTGCACCTCCTCCCGGTGGGCGACCTCCTTTTCCCCCCACACCAGGCGTCTGGGGATCTGCTGCACCCTCATCGGACTCCCGTAGATGGGACCACTCTGCTCCGGCGCCGACATTCTCGCAGCCTCGGAGTCCGCCCCCAATTCCAGCAGCAGCTATCCCACCCGCATCAGGCAGTCTAAAGGCTCCGGTTCCCCCACCTGCCACTCCCCAGGCAAGAACAGGTTGGCAGCAGTGGAAGCGGGGCGGTAGCTCGACGAAACGCAAATAGGTTATAATCTCTCATTCCATGAGCGCGCTTATACTTGTCCATAAGTATATTTTTTACATGATTCCGACACGTCATTACATTATGTCGACTATGCCCCCTGATTCCTTTATGCTGTGGCTATCATCTGTGCAGTATATATCTCAGTGTGTAACTATCGCAGAAAACAATACATGTAGATAATATGCATATGGCGGCAGAAGTTCCAACAACGTGACAGACTCCGATCCTGAATGGCCCTGAGTCACTGAGTATTTCGGCGCTAGCCCTATGTCTTTTCCACGCTTCCACTGGCGCATCGAGAGTGCTGCAAGCATGCACATAAGTGAGGATGCACCAAGTGAATTTTCCCTGACCAGATGACAGAGAAATTCACCACAGGTGGTCACTGGCAAGATTTTCATTGAGACGATTATCGACACAACTGGAATTAACAACTAACTACATTTGCTATTCTTTAATTTTGGTGATGTATGTATGCACGTTTGCTTGAGAGAAAGAGAGGGACAGCTACGAGATGAAGAAGTGAAAAAATTTGCAAGGTTATAAAGATCAAGAGGACAGTCGGAATTAAAAAAGAACAATAAGCGGAGGATGAAGAAATACGTCTACCCAGTATCACCCAATGACGACGTGTAACAATCAGATATGTACAACACGCGAACGTCGCAGGTAGGCAAGAGGAATTACTCCGACTCGCTGCCCGAGCTGTCATCTGAAGAAGAGTCCGACGAGTGATCGCTGTCGTGCTGACGAGAAATCACGGGTACGGCGTGGGACGCGGCTGCGGTTCCGTTGGGTTCCTCGAAGAGCCGCATCCGCTCTTCCAATTTACGGATCTTCTCGGCTTCAGCAGTCTCGTCCATGCTCTTCCGTTTCAGTCCACCGGTACCCGTGCCTTTACCGGTTCGATTGCGTTTCTGTGTTGGTTGCCGCAGTGGCCGAAGCACGTAGTTATATAGCTTGGTGAGGACATGTGGTGGTAGTACGTCAATCTCGAGTTCGATCTCCTCGGTGCTCTGTATACAATGTTATTAAAATGAAAAGCAATCATGTATTTTTGACTTACATCACGGATTTCCGGGACGCCCTCGTGAATGATTTGAATAACCTTCTCAAGCTTGACCCCATCGAGACTAGTGATTGCCTCACTCAAGTCCTTCTTCTGCTCGAAGGAGAGAACGTCGTCCTCTGCGACAGGTTTCTTCGTGGTCTTACGCTTGTTGCCATTGGTTGCAGGAGCCGCCTTTGGTGCGCGTGCAGCCGCCTTGGAACTGGACGCGACAGGAGCCTTCTCTTTCTTCTCCTTTTTCTTCTTCTCCTTTTGAGGCTTGGCCTTGAGAGCCATAAGATTGCCGCGCATCGACTCGATCTGAGCCTCCATGGTGGCGATCCTACCTGTATATATCAGGTACATCAACGGACGGTCACACTGTAGATGTGAGGTATACTTACGATTCCGTTCCTCTTCCGACTCCTCATCTTCGTATTCCTCCTCGTCGTCGTCACTCAAGTCCCGAAGAGGCGGCAGATGTTTCCACTTCTCATCAAACAACCGTTGCAAATCGATCCCTGCTTGATTGACAGGCGTACCGGAAGGATTGAAGTGGAAGCAGTTGCGGATCATGAGTTTGAAGTCTTCGAAAAACCTGGTGGCATTAAGGTACTCTCCGGCCTCGAGCTTCTTCCGCATGGTCGACATGTCCATGGGCTTCTTGATGACCTTGTAATATGACGGGATATCAAGCTTAATTGCATCTGGGAGTTTTTCATGAGATCTGAGCGCACGGCACGATTCTTGTTGACATACCAACGGGTTCATAGAACGGATTTGCGATATCCCAATGCTGCTGTCGCCGCAGATCACTCAAAATCTTCGCGCAATACTTAAGCTGCTCTGCGGTACCGTCGTCCTTTGGAACCTTTACCTTGCGCATCTTCTTCGGCACATCGGCATAGGGTAAGTCCTTCGGAGGAGGTGGGTGTATCTCACGTTTCGGCCGCGCAGATACCTGCTCGGCTTCATTGCGACGAATGATGGGAACTGAGGTTGAAGGGCGGCGGACAGTGGCCATAGGTACTTTCTTTACAGGAGCTGGGGGTGGTGGGGGAGGAGGTGTAACTTTCTTGACCACAGGAGGCTTTGTCTGTACAAATAAGTCGCACACTCAGTGGTTTATGAAAAAGGACACACCTCTGCTGGAGGAGGAAGCTGCTTAATCTGCTTATCAAACACAGACTCGACATGTTTCCCCGCCTGAGAGATCGCATGGTCCGGGCCGTTGAAAGTGATGCAGTTACTGAAAACCAGCCGCACATCCGATACGAACTCTTCTGCGATGTAGTAACGCGGATTGTTGGGGTTGGGATCTGGCTTGGCAGGGTTGGACGACATAAGCTTGCGCTCGATGGTGCCGAGATCCATCGGGTTCTTGATGATGCTCGGGTAATGGGGAACATTAAGAGCGACAGGGTCAACGGGCCGCAAGAACGCGGAAGCGTCCTTGAGCTTCTTAAGCGAGCGTATTGTGGACAGACAGAATCGGTGTTGTGCAGTGCTGATCGTCGATATATTGGCACCCATAGGCGTAGGTGGTGCTGCGGTTGGACTCGATACAGTGGTGTCACCATTGGTTTGGACGGAGGACGCTGTAACAGGAGGGGGAGAGCCAGTCTTCAGGGTCGGTAGAACGAGAATAAGAAAGGAGACATGCAGAATTAGCACGCCTCTGGAGGCGCACAACGACTGAGGTACTTACATTGGCAATAGAAGCTTGATCAGCGTCCGAATATTTGCGCGCGCGCTTAGCTGGGGGTGGTCGAGCATCATCATCATCATCCATCGGATTCGAACGCTGCTGTGGAAAATCGAAATTGGAAGTAGCACGCGACGGCGTAGAGTCCATAGCAGTTGGCGATAATTGGCGCGGGGTGATATCTCCATGACCATTGGTGGTTGGTGACTGTTCCATGTGGATATCCCCATCAGCGTCAGTAGAGTGTACGCCGTTGACGCCATTAGAAGCGCCGTTGGTGGTCGGTACATCTGGGGGTGCATTCACCGTCTCCAAGACATCAACAACTGCTTCTGGTGTCTCCTCTGCCATCTTTACATCATCTAACAACTCGCCCTCCTGTGGTGGTGGTGTGCCGCTCGGAGGATGGATTGGGATGGACTCTGTTCCGATAAGAACAAAGGATATAAAAAAAGAAGATTAGGGGAACGAACCTGGATTAAGAGGGGTTGAAATTTCTACGCGAGTGGATGCAGAGTCGAGGATTTCAGACTTTAGAGAGGTTGGAGCATCCGTCTGAGAGTCCGGGATCATATCGTCAAGATTAACGTCTACAGAAATTTATACATTTGAAGTTAGCTGAGATAAGTAATTAAGTAGTGGATAGCGTGTACCGTTGTCGACATTGTCGCCGTTGACGACAGCGACGGCGGGAGTAGGGGCGGGAGCGGGGGAGTGCTGTTCGGGAGTCGCGCTGTGCTCTGTCGCGTTCATGAGTGGCACGTTACTAATGTGTCACACAGCGTGACGTTTTCAGAGGAGGGAGATTTAGGATTTGGGGAATCGGAAAGCAGTCATTGGGTCTTTATAGGCGAAAGGAATTAAGGTTTGACCTGCGCAGGGGCCACTAAAAATTACTCACACCTCAGATCTCACACAGAGTAAAAAGACACAATCTAATTCCTTCTCTAATCCATAAAAATCCATATAACATCCAATCACTCCTCTTGCCCTTCCTCCTCGTCCTCTGAGACGTTCGCAAAAACGGGTTTGGGCTGGTTTTGTCGCCACGCTGGGAAACCAAAAAGCAATGACACGTCAGCCAATCGATCAAAACAAATACACCAAAATACGCATTTTCACACTCCGCTACGGCCCCTCCCATTTGCCGCAACCCCTCCCCCTCCGCAGCAGAAACTGTTGAAACACGCTGCTCACCTGAAGTCCATTGAGGATCCTCGTCCGCCAATTTTGCATACTTCAACAGTGCCTCCCTTGGCTACAATCGTCAAAGAAAAAGGGAAGAAAGGGGGGAAAAAAGATGTCAGTTAGCTTCTTGCATAGAAACCATCAAAACAGAAAAGATGCCAGCACGTGATTGTGACATCGAATCACGGTATGCGAGAAATATCGCGATGTAAAGAAAGCCAAGAACGTGTAACCACTCACATCTTCGTCGCGCGTCGTATCCCGCACCAAGTTCTGCACGACGTGCTGTGTAGCACTCGCACCAACCCGCCCTCCCCGACCAGGTCCTGTCACAGGTAACTCTGGCCTCCTGCTCTTCCTTGGGTCCATTCGGTCTTTTTCCCGCTTCCTCTTCATTCCCTTCACTATTCCATCTCCGTCTTTGAACATTGGTAATGCATGCGGCGTCAGGATCGTCGGTGCAGCGAGCGCGTCTGACATATCCTCCACTGTTGGCCGCTTCGGTGCTCCCTTCGACAGTAACAGCTTGGCACCGTTCAGTGACGTCTCCGGCGAATACAGTACTGAAATAGTCCCGTTCGCAAGTCCCGCAATAATTTGATTTATCTTGGAATGCCAGACCACCTTGACTGGTGTCGTATCCATGTCAAGCTCTTTCACAACGCTGAGACTCTCTCGGCTGAGGAATGTCAGCGTGCCTCGCCCACCCTTCGCAGACGCCCCTGTCCCGGTTAGGATATACTTTTCGTCAGGGCTGAATACCGCATTCGTGCCCGGGTACAATGTCGAAGCTTCCGAATACGTTGCGAGTGGTTTTTTAAACGCTCGTAGATCCCACACTGTTGCCGCCGTCAGCCGAGCACATGACAAAGATAGCATTTGTACGTACGTTTGACGCTGTCGTCCCCTCCTCTCGTCAGCACCGTTCTTCCATCCACGGAGAACACTACAGATCCGGCTTCGGTACCCTTCGTGTGTGCACCCTCAATTGTCATGTTTGGTCTCACAAAATTGGATGATGCCTGCCACATATGCAATGCGCCATCCAGGCATGCTGGGATCAATCATTATATACACCGTGATCAACAAGAGCTTCATAGGACCCACCTCCTCCAATAATGGTACCATCAGTAGAATAAGCGCACGTGGAAACTTTGGTCCGTGTACCACGTTCTTTTGATTTGACAACAATAACAGATTTCTGTTTGCGTTTATTCTCGACGTCCCATATTCTGTCCTGTAAAATTAGAAGGTATCCGTTGAAAGTAACGTGAGAGCTTGCCTAATGGTTGAGTCTGCTGAACTCGTAATAAAATACTGCTTATCCTTCGGATGCCATGCGCAGCTTGAGAGTTCTCCGACGTGTCCACTATGAAGTATATGGCGTAAGCAAGCATTCACACAAGGGTCATTGGACACCGCGTACGCTGTGTTTTTCATGTCTCTGATATACATGTCACCCTTGACGAACGTTGCCCTATGGTCATTCAAGCTATTCTGTCCTGAAAGAAGATAGATTGAACATACTTTTCCTCTCCCTCTCGATCAAAGAGCTTGGTTTGAATGGTTCCTGAAACTACAAGGAACTGTTGTCCATCATTAGAATACTTCAGATCGTTAACCTGTCTTCCAATGTCAAATACATGCACCTCCCGCCAAGACCAAAGCCACACACATAGTAACTGCCTGCAGGCTCCCATGTTTTGAAGGACCTCGTTTGCGTCGTCATTCCACCAAAGTCCCACAACTTACAATCATAGTCATGCGAGCCACTCAAAACACGTGCACCACTCGGGTCCAACGTCAGCGCTGAGATGACCTTGGTATGCTCTTTGAGGGTTGCTTCGTGTGTGATCGGGAACTCGGGGGCCGATAACGAGAAAGCGCCGGGGTCGTATTCTGGCTCATCGACACCAGAACCAGCCTCATCGTCTTCGTTGTCCTCGTCGCCCACACTGTCAGCATCATGTCTGTAAGAGCCTGCTGGTGTGAACGGAGGCCCAGAGTCGTCCAAGTCCTCATCAGATTGAGAAGGTGCCCCAGTAGGCAGTTTACTAGGTCCTGATTGAGGTAGTAAAGGCTTCACCTCAACTTTGGGTTGCTGAGCGGATAGAAAACGTTAAAGGACACACGGTAACACTGAAAAACATGAGACTGACCACGACCTCTTCACGTTTGGTCTTGTCAAACCTTTTGGGGTCGAGCTCGCGCTTTTTCGCGGCTTTGCCAAACCCAGCAATGCCCATCGCAGAAAATACGTCCATGTCGTTCATTTGAGTGAACGGTAGCTGTTGATGGTGATCTGTAGTAAGTAGAGCGCCTTATTATGCTATGACAGTTGACGAAGATTGCAGTCCACTCGTGGAACATCCTGAAATGGAAATTTCCGTGTGGCCCTAATATATGACCCGAGTTACCGACTCACCGTACCTCTCAAGCCAACCACGTTCTGACCAGGCAGCAAAACCAATTTGATTGTTGAACAACGATGCTCAAGCGCCAGCGTCCTCCAACACCCCCGCCTTCGCTGGACGAAACTCCATCGTTAACACCATTTCCCGATCGACCTCTCAGACCTCTACCACACCGTGAAGCTCATCCCGAGTTGTCTTCACGTGAGCATCGCGCTAAGAAACGCAGAATTCATCCTCCGGTGCTAGACGGTACACAGAGAGGGTGGGCAAAACCACTTTATCCACCGACTCCTCTCGCGGATGACAGCGATGGCGAAGAAGATTGGATAGATGGGGAGGATGACGCGGCAGCTGCCTACGCGTACCCGCGTGTTGCCACATCACCGGACCACACAGATTATAAGCGGACTAATAGTATGCTACACGACGCGCATGCTCTGCATCAGCACCGGCTTGTTTTCTCCCAACCGAGCTCCCAATTATCCCCACACATATATTTACCTCCGCACTCTGGCTTCTCAGCACCTCCTCTATCCATGGCCACGCATCAACCTTTGCAATCAACTCACGGACTTTGCTTTCCGTCTCCTTTCTCCTCCGATGGAAAGGTGTCGATATCAGCACTCCCTGAATGCCCTCTGCCCGGACTCTATTCCCACCTTGCGCATATAGCGCCAGCTCTTAATCAATCAGCTGCGTGCACCCCGTTGGACTTTCACGAAGTCAAGTCCGTGCGAGAAAGGTATGAGGATACCAATAAGTACGGTCCATGCTGTCTCATTTATTTATGTATCATGGCTGATGGAACTTCGAAGGTTGCTGGGATCATTATTCCTTTTACGAAGACGAGAACTCCAGGGGAGTAACCCCAGTACTACTCTCATCACGGAACAAGGTCACCGAGATGACCGGAACTTGCTTTGAAATTGAGCGCCCATCAGATGTTGTGACAATAGACCTCTCGTAGACCTGCCATCACCAGCACCCTCGATCAGCCTAGATCTCATCATTCAATCTGTCATTACAGATGAGTCTCTTCATCACCGTCGCTCATCTCTGCATTTACTTATCGTTTGCCATGCTCACGTCTTCCACTTGATTTGCATTCTTAGGCACGCTGCTTTTACGATCACTATCACACATTGTACCACCATGCATTCCATCTTCCACATGAGGTATTCGGGCATTGCAATTATTATTTAGAAAATGGAGAGAAGTCTACCCGTTACATGAAGGCAATGAAGACAATAAGTAGAATTAAAACGTCATGCGAGTCAAATCCTACTCCTGTACGTGAGTAGACAGACCTTCTAGATGCAGAGAGACTTCTGTTCCAAACACATCTGTCAACTCTCTATCCAGCAGCTCCCCAAGTCCCATTCTGTCCCGCGAATACCGCCAATCGTCTGATTCTGGCACGTAATCGTAGCGTTTTGGCCCACTAAACAAATTTCGTGTTTCATTGATATCATGTACACGGAGCAAAAGAATGATAATAATTGATCAATATGCGATAAAATCAGTCAAGTAAGAGAAGCCAACCCACCTGAGCGGAGAAGACAGCCATATTTGCTTGTTAGGCGGCTGCTTGTTGATCACATACGTTCCATGCGTGCCCAAGTTGAGCGTCAGGACGCCGCTCTGCAGAAGAAGCAAAAGAATGAGTCAAAGGTTCAACTACAGAGACCACCGGAGCGAAAAGGGTACGGTGATGTAGTACTTTTAAGCATGCTTACATGGTAGTCTACTTCATATGCGTCATTCCCTACTTCATCCAAGAATCCCTCGAGCCGTTCGAGTATAGTGGTCATGGTCGCGTCCGACAGCGCATGATACCGCTCCATAGATAGATCACTGCAAGCAGCGGGAGAAAACGGTTGGCCATCTCGAGCAAGAGCGAGAAACTGAAGCAGTAAAGGCGGACCTAACATTGACCATAGGTGCAGGCGTGCTCAAAGTCCGTTTGCACATGCAAAAATGTGTCGTTAGCGGGACCCGCGTTTCCAGTGGGACATGCCTCATGAGGGAGAAAGCCCTATTCGCAGGTACAACTGCATTTTGCCAATGTAGGCTCGTGCTCTTTGGAATGCGGCGAACCAGGTTACGGGGAAACATGGTAGCCGTAGCCGTGAGAATAAAACGTTAACGTTGTAACAAATTGAAATGATTGAGGAGGCAACCACGAGCTCGAGAGTCGAGATTAGAGAAGCAGCAGCATGAAATTACAAATAAAACACCCTGAAAGAAAATCTTGTTTACGCTTCTGAGATTCATGCATATGCATGCAGGGTGAGAAGATCATCTCAAACTAATTTAAATTTAAAAAACGAGAGAAGAAGCTCTTTGAGGGCTGTACTTCGCGTGTTGCATCGTTGAGAATACGAAGGAAGTACATTATGCCGTGGACCCCTTGCCACCTCCCTCTCGTGATGTCCAGTCTAGCCACGATCCTTCATAATTCAAAACACTAGTGAAAATGTAAATGCATATTAGATTAAAGCAAAACGCAGTTGAAGAGGGTCGCTTACTTCTCGTATCCATTTCTCCGTGCAACATCGCACGCACTAGCACTTCTCATTCCACTGCGGCAGTAAAACACGACCTCTTGTTGCTTTCCCGGCTTCTCAAAACCGTGCTGCACCTTGAAGGCTTGGGGCGTGAGGTGCAACGAGTTTGCGAGCACCGAGAGTGGAAGATTCACAGAGGATGGAATGGAGCCCTGTATAACCTCCTCTGGTTCACGTACATCAATCAGGTATGCATCCTGTCAGGGTCAGTGTCATAAAATGGCAGCACGGGATAATGTGAGAGCGCGACGTACTGCACCGGGACTGACGGTCCTGGGTTTAACTTGCTCATATGTAAGCACGGGCCCCTGCCAGTCTTTCTGTAGCTTGTCTTTGGCTTTACGGACAGCTTTCAGATCAGCTTTGGTCGAATCGTACCGTGCGAAGACCTGAAATGTTGGCCTCGCGACTTGACGTGTGAGCAAGGTGGGGCGAGCTGTGCAGCGGGTGGCATTGAGAAGTGCAGTTCGCAGCATCTAGCTATGCGTATTCCTAGGGGTGCAAATATATGTTTGTCAAGACCTTCAAGTTAGTCAAAAATCAAGCTAGTCAACAAACCTCTAATGACCAAGGTTTGCGTGATCTGTCCACATTAGGAATAGACTCACGTGATTAACACACGCTGTTTTCGCTATTGGTTGTCGCAGAAATGCCGCATCTCCCCGGTTCCCTTGTGCTCACATTTTGCTCTTCGCCCCGTTCCATCTTGCCTTGCCTTGCATCGTTTTTACTGTCGTCTTTGTGTCGTAGTGCGATTTTATCTTCTAAGCGATGCTCTAAATTCTGGCCTTTTGCAGCGTCTGCTTATCGATGGAACACAACTCCCTGTTGTCTTTGACACGGCGCAGCACAAGCGGGAGTGTTGTCCTCAGCAAGTTTGTACTGTGTCATGTCATTGGCTTGCATATCTTTCAGCCATCTCGTGGACTTTTCTCCCTTCTGGAAACTAGACTTCTCCGTTCTCACTCTCTGCCGCCAAAAGCCAGAACCCCTGCGACAGAACTTGCGTGCACGATGGCTCTTTTAGCCTCATTTTGGCAACTAGACTCCTGGTCCTCACCCTCTGCCGCCATAATTCAGAAGCCGACTTGGTCCCCTGTGAAGGATCTGCATGCACGACAACTCTCCCAAGGTTATGGTGACTTGCTTACATCATGTAACTCCGCTCGAAGTGCCCAGTGCTCATCAGTCAAGAATTTATCTGCAATCGGTTTATTGCTTCTGTTCTTCGCTGCCCTGATCATGGAGAGCTACTGCTTGACACACGGCCGACGTTACGCCGATCGGACGAATGGTTCACCTCAGCTCGTCATTCCCCGAGTACGTCGCATGGCAATGGGTGATGACATGCGAGCGTTGTTCTCCAAATTTGATTCACCCGTTGGCCGATTAATTATTATCATCTGATTTTCCCTTGAACCGCTGATAAAAAGTGGTTATATATCGCAGCCTCAATCTTTCTATTATGGCTCTGCCGCGCCTGGTGGACTTTCCACTGAGATGCATAGCCGATTCGGCTACGAACTCTTCAGCAGCATTCGTACTTCGCAAGAAACGCTGCACGTCAATTGAAATCGTCGATAGATTTTTGCGTGTTCGTTGTGTATTATTGTTTGTGGAACTAACCGATTTTAGATGGCCAGGTCTCGGCAATACCCGAGGTCTTCCGCCCGCACTTTCCCCGTACTTTCCCACTGCTCAAACTTCCCTTCACTCCAACCTTTCAAATCACGGACATGAGCTCTATGAATTCCACTAGTAGCGATAGTGCCATGACGACCATGATGATGAAACCTTGGTTGCATTTTAGCGGCGAAGACTACTTGATCTTCAAGGCCTGGCAACCTATGTCGAATGGTGCAATCGCCGGCGCTTGTATTGCGCTAGTTGCATTCTGTATTCTTGAACGTTGGATTGCGGCGCTGCGGCGCCAGTTGGAGATTTACTGGGGATCGAGGTTAGCCGGGCCGAAAGTATCGCAGGGCCGATGCTGATCAACTTTGTAGGGCGCGCGCCTTAATCTTGAAAGATCAGCGTGATGGGCAACATGTCGACGATACCGCCCGAGATGTTATTCACTCTGATAAAATCGAGGAAGTAGATCTCGCTTATCAGATCACCTCAGGCGCGGCTCGTATCCGCCCAAGATTGGTCCCTCCTTTTATCCCCATGCATGATATTCCTCGGGGGATATTACACGGTGTTCAATCACTCTTTTCGTACATATTGATGTTGGCGATTATGTGAGTTCCTGCTTGGGGTTCACCATCATGAGAAGTTCAATTTGTCAAATACAGGACATTCAATACCTCGTATGTGATTTCCATCGTTTTGGGTCTCACCATAGGAGAAGTCCTGTTTGGACGTATTGGTCGTTTGTACGGTGGTCGAGGTTGAAGCGTGCGTCCGATAGGATGGGAATTTACTTCAGGGTTTCTCGCTCTTGAGACCCTCGCCATTATGTTTGTGACTTCGTGGTTGTCTACATGTTATTCCCTAGATACTGCTCAAGATACCTGTGCTCATCGCCTGTAGTCATCCGATAGCACTGTGGGAACCTGTTCCATCGAAAAACCGCCACGATCACAACGGAGTTCGACTTCTTGATGATACCCTCTCAGTTCCATGCGAGAGCTGGTTTTGACCTATGTATAAAGCCAATACAATTCCGCTGACGCGCGCTCCTAAAGAATTATTAGGCAAGTTTGACTCCTCAAAAAACTGAATCAAGTTGTCATTGTTAACTAAGAGAACATGACGGCAAAGAGTACACGAGCCCGATAAACTGAAAATGTAAGGTAACGACCTGAGGTCAAGAACACTAAACTAGCAAAACCAAGATGGAGGGTGTGATGGGTGACTTGAAAACACTAGCTAGCGAGACGACGTGAGGGTCAGGAGATCGACAGATAATATGCAAACTAGCTCACCTAGCGAGACAATGTGAAGGTTAGAACTTCCCAAGCTCAAATCTACCGCCAGTCGTCCGCTAAGTAAGCCCTACTCCACAATGGGAGGATGGTGTTGGAAAGGGAATGGCATCATCCCATAGCATACGCGGAAGGTGTGCAGACCACACGTTCGTCGCTCGTCACGAGGCCCAGTAGCTTACTATAAATTAAACCCAAATACTTGTAAGTCAATCTCAGAATGGTCTGAAAGGAGAAGAAAAAACTTTTTTTCATGTCTAATAACCGGAGCTCTTATATAAGAACCGGGGGTAGGAGGCTCTTCCTGCTAGTCTTTCACATTCAATCGTTGTCAGAATGTACCTCTCCTCCATTGCCATTGCTCTCGCCGCTGCCCTCTTCACAGGGGTACAAGCTCACTTCCAACTCCAATATCCTATTCCACGAGGACCTTTCGTTCAAGATTCTGAGCCAACGTTCTGCGGTCAGCCTAAATAATCTACATGTTCTTTGTAGACGCTCATGGAATCGTTAGATGGCTATACCGAAGCTGTTAATAACCGTACTGTATTTCCACTCAGTAATGGGGTCATCAACATGAACAGCGAACATCCGCTTTGGACAGGTACGTCTAGGAAGTTGCCTCTTCTTCTCAAACGCTGATCATTTGATGTCTAGCGGGAGTCATAGTCTCGACATTCCAGGACCCGAATAACTTTAGCGATTTTAACTCTAGCTCTGGCTATCAGATGGGAGTTCAATTCTTCCAACAAAGTGGAGAGGGACTATACTGCTTCCCTATTGATCTCGCTACTGCAAATATTACCGGGGTCAAAGATGGCGCGAACGTCACTATTCAGATAGTCTTTGATGGCGGCGACGGCACCCTCTACCAGGTATGCAAACTGGTCCCTTGAATGATCACTGAGACAAACAGTATTGCAGTGTGCAGACTTGACTCTGTCTGCAAATGCAACAGTGCCGGCTGGTACTACGTCTAGTTGCACCAATGTGACTGCAACATCTACGTCTACGGCGACTTCTGCGTCTTCAACGAGTTCTAGTAGCGCTAGTAAAGAACTAGAAGTTGCGTCAGGATTTATTGTAGGAGTGGTTACCATGATGATGACCCTACTGTCCACTTTGTGAGCAGAATAGCGTCGTAATCGGATTCACTTTCTTTATCAATTAAATAAAATAGCCAAAGCCTTGCATTATGAGCTCGGGGTCACTGTGTGTGAGCTGTGGTGGGCGACCTCGATTGTGCGGACGATCTCCAGGTTAGATCCCTTGACATCACGTGACATATTACTATTTTCGGTTGGTGGATGATGCATTGCGCTGAGAGGCGCCTTGGGTGCCTGGAGTGCCTGGGCGTTCAAACATTCATCATTGGTAGCCAAAGGACTTTTCTAAACCATCAACGGTACATACTTATATGGCCATTTGCTCTTTCCATAGGACTAGCATATTCGCATCTCCGTCAAATGGGCAGAATATTCTTTCAGGGGGTTTCAAAGTACATCC
>PVYP01004358.1:6534-16766 GCA_002995295.1 Rhizopogon vulgaris
TCCTTTGTAGGAGTGGTACCTTGGAAGATAGCGGTTACTTTTCTAAGTGCTCAGTGCTTTCAATAATATGTAACGGCATTGGATAGTTTGGTGGTCAGAGCAACACTGTAACCAACATTTGAGGTAACATTGTGATATGCGAATGAAAAATGTTCATGTGGAAATTAGGTATATGGTACACTAGAATAGACAATAATTCCAAAGTCCCCCACACGAAATGGAAAACCCACGACTAGGGTTGGTATATCGGAAGTGCGCCATTTCCACCAGCAAAAGCCTGATCAGGCGGAGCGGAAATTTGAGTACTAGACGCAGATAACTGCTGCGACAATGGGGGCTGTAGGGAAGACGATGGAATGTGTGTGGCGCATTCACCATCCACGTCAAATGATTCGGGGGCACTGCTTTCCCAATGCTCAAAAGCCTGATCATCCGTCGAAAGCGGAGGAGCAGAAGCATGAAGGACTTCCTGAAAGGGAAGGGCACTAGGCCCTTCCTCGTACGGGGGCATAGAAGGCAATGTCATATGATCGAAGGCAGTGATGTCCTCCAGATAGCTGTGCGCGTCAAAGTATCTAAGCGATAAGAGGCTTTTCGAGGGTGGAGTCGGTAAGCCTGAGGTGCCAACATCGAATGGAGATGTCGTGGGGGTCCCTGGATGAAACTGGAATTCTTCATCCTGCCATTCAGGGGCCGACTCATGGACTGGTAAAGATCCACTAGTGCTCTCCTGATTTGCAGGAGGCGCGCTAGCCAAACCTGCCATACGAGCAAGATGTGCCTTGTCATCAATGGCAATGTGCGCAGCATAGCTGGGTTGGTAGGGAATGTCGTCATCTACGGGCGCAAGTGGAAAGTCGTGGCGACCGGATAACAGTGACTCTGACATGACGCCACCAGGGTTTGCGTCCTGAGTATAATCTTCATTCACAGGAGGTGGTGCGGGAAACATGTAAGCAGGTGGTGACGAAACTATAGCTGGGCTGGATGGGGTTAGTGTAGGCAGGGGTTGTGTGACGATGGGAGAATTCTCGGAAGAGTGAATGGTAGCAGCATGAGAATCTTCGGAGCTTGATATTATCGAATGCCGCCGAGACGAGGAAGGGGATGATGAAGTGATGGATACCTCACAGGCTTCTGGTAATATTGGAGACTGCGGTCGACTGAGCCTTCCTGTCGAGGCTATGCGACGTAGATTCTTGCGTCGACGAGCGGAATATCGAATGCCAGACTTCCATCGACCGCTTGCCTTGGCCCATAAGCGAAGTTTTCCTCTAGCCTCTTTTTCGCGCTCCCCATCCTCTGATGCATCTTCAATGTTTCTCTTGTGTTTAGCTTTCAATTCTAAATCATTCATTTGCTTCTCTCTCTTTGATTGTTTCTTCCTCCTCCTTCTCCAAATGATACAGCCCACCATGAAGAAGCAAATTGTCACTGCCAAAACTATGGCAAGTGACAAGATAATGATGGAATCTGTTCGGTTGGTGGATGAACCTGATGTGGTCCAACCAGCGGGAAGGACAGAGTCAAGTTGGTCTGATTGTATGGTGGTAGTAGCATCAACGGCAAGGACAGAAGATGTCGAACAGCACTAGATAAACATATTAAGCAAGAGCTTCGTTAATGACGGGGGAAAAAACTAACTGATGAACCGAACAAAGTCCACGCATCGGTCTTGCGCCAAAGACCGTCGGCGCCTTGTACGTATTTGTCGGCCAATTGTCTATTGCTCTTTGAGCCAGGCAGTGATGATGAGGACAGTGAAGAAGTTGGATAAAAGATACTACTAGATGATGTTGTTGTAGGAGTTGGAGCGCGAGGTTGAAAACTATCATAATTTATGAATGGACATAGAAAGGGTGGGGGTGGTGTTGGTAGTGGGAGTGGGCTTCCGTCGACTGTGTGTGAACTGGCTGCGATAGTTGCAAGGATCGATAAGACAGACGACGAAGGGCAAGCTAGGGAAGATGAGTGTTGTTGTTGCTGTCGTTGTCTACGTTGTGATCGAGGAGAGTTGGTGTAGTCCGAATGACCATCTTTTTGCTTGGCCATTGCACGGCGGAAGTGCCAAGAGAGTCTCGCCGCCTGAGCGTGGCACCGTAATTTGTCGTAAATGTTATAGCCAAGACTTGACACCAAAAAGATATATGAATGCCACCGTTGAGCGCAAAAAAATAATACGAAGATCAAGCCTCTGGAGGGCTCTTTTCTTCACCAGAATTTGACGGGGATAAGAACTGCTCAGACTTGACAGAGTTGAGGAGAAAAGCGGGACTAAACGTGGGCAACATCAACCTTAGCAAAGCTTAAGTAATATTATTCTCGTCCCTGGTTATCCCTGTCCACTACTGTCCACCCTTTTTTCGGTTACCAAATAAAGCTTTCTTTATGACACCATGATATATTATGCGCTAAAATAAGTTTTTGCACTAAAATAAATCACCGATGCCCACTTTCATATCAGATTAAATACCAGCTTCGTTTTCGTTCTTCCTCCCGCAGTTTTGCCCGCTCCCGCAGCTCCCTCTCCTCCTCCCTACTCCTCGGTCGCACGTACGAATCTTCGGCGCCTGTTTCATAAAACATCTTGTACGTTCCTAGGCTGACTCGGATCCTCATACCATCCCATCTCGATGAGTCTCGCGGCGATTCGTCAATCGTCAAGTGCCTATTTATACACATTGCAAAGTCACATCAGCGAGGCCATCTTTAGCCTTGATCATCCTTTGTGGAACGTTATGCACGCTGACCTTCGCAAGAATAACCTCCCGTCGCGTTTTGGCTGTGGAACCCATTCCGTCGGTAGTCGTAGGACGTAGGAGTCGAGATATTCTCGCCATCGACTAATCGCCGTTCCGTCACCATTCACGCTAGGGTCGTCAGGCTCAACCAATTGAACGAACATAGTTTTGGAAGACCGATGCTGTTACTTCATATCAGGGATGCAAACAATTCTAAAAAAAGTGTGCCATTTACCCAATCAAACCTGTACAGGTGTTCGTCAGATCCAACGTGATGTTCCGCCTCCCGTCGATAGCGAATCATGTCCTGATTGGATAAAGCATTGACTTTCCGTGTTTGTTGAAGTGATGTCCACAATTCGTGACATTTGTTGTCTGATAGAAGAATCTGCACCTGTTAAAGATTTTTTATCAACCAAACTTGTAACGACTAGGAAGGCCGAATTTTGGCGATAGACCCGACCGACCGCGGAATGCTTCATGCAACGGCTATATTTACCTGCTTGATTAATGAAGACAATAATTTGTCCAGTGTGAAAAGGTGATATGCCTGTAGAACACACCGGGTCAATATAAATCTCCATAGAAAAATCCCATCTGACGCTAACTCTCTCACCTTGTTACCGAAAAACCATCGCATATGCTCCTCGAACAACCCTTGATCAAGTTCATTATCAAAGAGCTTTTCGAATGCGCCCAACATATAAAGGTATACAACATCAGTTGCTTCACAGATCTGACGATTGTTGCACACAGCTTCCATAGCCTGCGCGAGAATAGCGGGCGGTCCATTCGGATCGTCTAAGCCTAATTCGATGGCGATAGGATTACAGTCTGCGGGGTTTAGGCTCTTCGCAGTCTGATGAGCTCCTTCCTTACAAACAAGCAGACGAGAATAGATCAACTGTAAGTGGTCAAATTGAGCTTAAGTCATTCGGGTGCACACGATTGTGAGACATACCTGTAATAAACAGAATACTGTGTAAAATGTCGTGTTGGCGAAAAAAGGTTTTCGTCTCGACCCTTCGTCTCCCGAAATAAAAGGACCTTGATTGGCGGACGCATCCCGAATCCACTGATCTGGGGAACTAATTTCGGGTGGAGCTATACCCGCATTCCTACTGTCCCCAAGCGAGGGTAATAATTCGCGCTCAGGATGAGGTGTGGCTCCTCCTGATTGAGATGTCGAAGACACGTCCATGCCTTCTGTTCCGGTGGGTTTTTCTTGCGAGGGTTTCAGCAATTGCTTGCGAAGGTCAGCCGTGGCACTCCCTTGTCCGCTCGCAGACACCATTCCATGCTCGTCTCCGTTTCGCAGTTTATCTAGAGTTTGGTCCATCTCCTCGTCTTGTGGATCGGGCAATGACCCGGATCCAGCATTGAAGTCGGCGGCAGGGCACATACATAGGAGAGGAATGAAGGACCGTAGCCAACCTTCCACCGCACGGCATTCTTGCGCACTATAATGGGCATGTGAATGGTCCAAGAACGAGTAAACCAACTTAAGCGAGTCTTGAAGGACGGAGATGTCCTTGAAAGAATATTCCAATTGATGTCCAGGTGGGAGCCCGGCAAATGGCGGTCGGCCTTCCTGCGCACGTGCCTCGGCTTGATCAGCTCTGACTGACTCGATATTTCCTACGAAATGTTTGGCAGTGACGACCTTCTTATCGTTGGACTTGAAAGTGACCCCTTGATGGTCAAGAGATTTGTAGAAATTCTTCGCATCGACTTCCCGCCATGTTTTGTTCCATTCTCGTTGCATCCGTCGCCATTCTTCATCTTTCTGCTTCAGTCGAGCAAGAACCACGGGTACAGCGACGCTTGGACATTCTTGCAGGGCTTGAATGACCTCCATTCCAGGGTCTCGACCGTAAACTTTCTTCAGCGTCCGGTGGTATATGCACTTGCTCGTGCCGCCAAAGTCGGGTTTAAGTCGGAAATTGGAACGTTCTTCATTGGTCATTTCTTCGATGCGAGAGTTAATAGGCTCTATGACAGCGATAGTGCGTGCAAGGCCTTCAAGCTGGACATGATACTCATGTCGTTCCTCTTCACTCTTGTGCAGCGCTTCTTCAAACGAGTTCTTCTTGTGCGCGATAAAGCCTGCTTCTTCAGACGCCCATGTCGGATGTGAAACCCATTCATCATTGAGCACAGAGCGACAGAGTTCGTCGCGACCTGAACATGCCAAATGAACTTCCTGCAAACCAGATATCTTGTCAGTCAACGGAAAACAACAGGTATATAGTACATACGCTCTCAGGTAACCGCCGGTAGCTTGGACCCTCGCCATCCTCGGCTGGAAGTGCAGACAACGCCTCGGGTGGGCCGGTGCGGATGCTCCCAGGCGGGCCGTACTCAATACTATCCTGCCGCTCATCGACTCCTACCACATCCCGAAACTGCGAGAATAGATCGCCATCGCCCAAATACACTTGAGCCATGTTCACAAGTGTCTTCGCATCGATGATATCCTTGGAGTACATGTTCAAGAGCTTGAGGAACTCTTCGTATGTCTCCTTGCTCTCTAGAGTGCGCTTCGCGCGGTCAAAGAAGATGAGTTCATCAGGCGTTGTCTGGGTGTGTACAACCGGCTGGGGACCTTGCAATACCATATTGTGCACTTGAAGTGGCGGTAGCATAGTGAGGTGCGCTTGTGTGGGATGGTGGGGAGGTGATTCTGGAGGTAACCCATAAGAGTTAAATTGTGGAGAGTCAAGCTCCGTGCCTTTGTGGGTGTGCTTGGGCTTCTTTGTCTGCAATGGGCAATCGATATCAGTGTAAAGGTAAAGAATCAGCAGAACACACACCCGATTTTGTGCTGTCCTCACAGCTGGTGCAGGAGTCGTTTCTTTTTCTTTCCTTCGCTTTTTAGGCGGAATCTGAGCCTTCTTGCCACTCTTATCACCTGCATCTACCCAAGGTACTGGCAATCCCTGACCACTAGTGGGCTGAGGAAGAATGCCAACAGCTGCGCTTTGGCCCAGAGCCATCGACACTTCAGGCAAGAAATCCTTGAATTCGCTTAGCAGATCTGGAGCGTCCTTAAACAGGACTTGAACTTGCACATATACTTGCGACTGCTCTCAAAACCGTCAATAAACATTATAAGAAGGTAAAGCGCATGGAACATACATCTTGGATCTGACGCTGCTCCTTTTGGTATGTTTGCAGGATTTCTAAGAACTGTTTGTATGTGTCCGGGTCGTCAGAATAGCGCGCCTTGATTTTGTTCAGGTATTGTATCGCATGGTTGAACTCCCCTGATGATTTGTTTTCTACAGCATTCCGGTTTGACAAATTTCCAAGGAACGACGCAGCAGCAGTTGTAGAAGGTCCCTGAAGCCCTGGAGAGTAAGCATCCATAGACTGTGACATATGGGGGACGTGGTAGGGAGCCATGGATGGCGTCATTGAACGAGATATCGGCTGGAAGGGAAACCCAGGTCCGCCAGTAGGCGGAAGAGAAAGCGATGACTTGGATGCAGTAGTGTCACGAGTGACACGGGAGATCTGCTCGAAGGTGCTCGTGCTCTGAGTGGTAGTCCCTAATGGTGTCGTAACGGTGATGATATTGGGGTCTAGCGGATCTGCTGACATCTCTATTCTGTACCCTGGAGGGAGGAAAGTGTTGAATCCCTGGATAAGATATGGATTGCCGTGAAATAGCATCGACACACGCTCGATCACTCCAGGTGTATCGATTCTGTAGAAGAGAAGGGATCAGTTATTAACACGAGCTGAAGAGCAGGTTATATAGAAGAAAAGCCGATATAAAAGGACGGATGGGCAATTTGGGAAAGGCGTGTACGCCAAGCGTAATCAATGCCTTAGGCAGTAACATAAACGAGCGTCACCAAATCTTTTCTGCCCTCTAAGTCATAACGCCTGTATCCCTGTCACTGGCACATCGATAGACTTACACTTCACTCTTGAAGTCTTTCATGATGTCTAGGAAGTGGTTGTATACATCTGGTTTGTCCTGAAATTGAACTTTGACTGCATCGAGGTAGCTGAGCGCATCGGTAACGTTAAGGGGCCTGTCGGGTGACCTCTGCGTTCCGGAACCATGAGACGTGCTGTCGCCTTCACCAGCTGTGCGAGGACGCGGAGTACCAGATTTTGGTGTGCGAGAAGTCATCTGTGGTGAGAGACGCTGAGAAGTAAGGAGTTGTGTGCTGATCAAAAAAGGCTCCAATGAGTTATCTCTGGGCGCGTTAGATGAGGTATTTTCAAGAGCAGTGCTCAGGACGTCGCGGTCGATGGGGAGTAGTCTAGGAGGGACAGGAATTTGCAGAGGATCAAATGAGGAGGGTGGAGATGATGGTGGTGGTGGTATAAGAGGAAAAGGGACGAGTTGTGAGGGAGATTGTGGTCTTGGGAAGGGTGTTTGGGTGTCCATCATTTTGCCCTTCACAGTATGTAGGTGTACGGCACACGGAGGTAAAACTCAATACCTCACGTGGGAATCTCCGAATAACTCACTCCGTTATCTTATCTTATCTCAAACGAGCATCATGAACACGTAAGCTTCAAATCCTCAAATCACATAAATAAATATATAGGTAGACCATGTTCTACGTAGTCCTAGTCCTCTTGCGAAAAACGCCTGAGCGTCTGACGAGGCCGCAGAAGCTCTTCCCGCGTCTTCCTCACATAGTCAATGGCTTCTGGTGTCCCTGGCGCTGGAAAGAAGTACGGTGCTGCGTAAGGCCGTGTCCGTAATGGTGGGTCTGAGGAGTGGCTTGTATTTTTCAGAGGGCACAATGAATCCCTTGTAGCTTCGAAAGTAAATATCATCAATAAATCACCAGTGACACAAACATGACTCACAAAACTTGAGAAAAGTCCCCACAGAACTTGTGCCTCTAAGGCGCGCCGTGTGTTCATTTGGCGCTGGAGATGCCATTATACGAGATGCATTAATGGATGGGGATATCAACACAAGAGGACCCGTTTGAATTTTAGGTATTTCCGTTGAGACTTCAATGCGCTTAAACCGGTGGGTAGGTGATTCCGTCACAGGCGCTGGAGCATGAATAGGTGGTACCGCCCTATCAGCGATGCTATGACGCATTATGTTCTCTGAGATATTCGAACGTGGATACGATGCAAGAACTGGCGCAGAAAATGAACGCTGAAAGCGATGAGCTATACGCCCTCGTAGAACTCCAGCCGCCGGTGGGAGTGGCTTGGACAAAATGGTTTGTGACGTAGAAGCCTCCGCGTAGGATGTTAATAGGGTTCGAATGATTATTGCTAGCAGACTCTGACGTCCGTTGCGTGCAGGAATTGGAAACAATAAACGTCGACACCACTGACATTTGACAGCTCTAACACATACCAAGATAATCCCGATACTAGATAGCGCCACGGTGACTGTCCTCAAGAAGACTTTCCAGGCATCCATGGGGAAGCTCTCCTTGGAGGAGGATTCGTCGGAACGTGTCGCTTGCACGGACGTGATGTTACGGAAAGAGTTGATCAAAATCCCAAATAATCATAATCCCGCAGTTAATGGCTGTGGGCGACGTTCTAGTACTGATCTGACGTGAATACGAACGGAGCGTGGCCCATGGCTGAATGGAGCGCCAAAGCGAAGAAAGGGATTGCTAGCTACAGTGTTCCTATGTTCGTCACGAGGAGGAGTGTATTACTGAAAGAAACAGGGAGGAGAACACATCATTTGCACAAGTTCGAGCTAAGTCGCATTGCATCACCAGCTTTGCACCGCCATTCTGAAACTGATACCGTGTGAATAATAGGGCACGTGTCGGGTTGGGCCTTGTACGCTGTCGCGACGTCCAAAGTCTTCTCCAACCTTCTCACTAAAATTTCTTTCTGACCTGGACAACCCAACCATGCCTCCTCGTGGCAGCGAAGGACTAGACTTTACACCAATCTTAACTCACTATCTTTTCTTGTTTACGACAATTCTTGCTGTGGTATGTCCTCAACCTCTCTCACTTTTTAATTCCTTATTAACCGCGTCAACAGTTAGCATGGTTCATCGCATTCATCTCACAATGTATCGCAGCTGCTCAATGTCAGCATTCCGGATTAATTCTTACCATTTAACTCGCTAACATTTACTGTAGTCCCTGAAGGAGCCGTTGGAGTTGGGTGGTTTGGGATATTCCTCCAATTATTCCTAACCCTTGGTGTCTTGCACACCCTAGCAAGCGACTCAATAGCCATGCATCGCTTCCAGATCTCGGTCTTTGGCTCTATCGCGATCGTATTCGCAGTCATCAGCGTCAACAATAGCATTTTCACCGGAAGGGCTGCCCTGGACGCGATGGCTGCAGGATGGCTTATTCTAGCAATCGTCGACATCCTTTGGGTTATCTACTTTACCTCCGAAGAAGATTCCCTCGCCTACTACATATTCAACTCTATGGGCACCGGTGGTCTCACTCCACCATCCCGCCGTCGCAGGACTCGCGGTGCTAGCAACATGGGTGCCAACGGTTACGCAGCGAACTATTCCGCTGGCGGTGGTATTGGTTCACACGACATGCCCTATGACAGCGCCAACAAGGTAGGCGGTGGTGCTGGTGTTAGGAGCCAAAATAGTTTCGTCGGTGGTGGAAGCATGGATGGCGCACCTCGTAGCCTTGGTCCCGCAGCTGGTGCAGGTAGTATTCACAGTACACCGATTGCTGCTCCTGGTTCCTTGACTGGCCCTGACGGTACCATGGGCCCAGGCTCACCCTTGATGGGTGCTGGTGCCGCGGGTGTAGGTGCTGGCGGAGGTATGGGAGGCAGCCCAACTATGCCTGTAGCCACCCCAGCCGCGCCAGAGACATATGTATACAAAGCAAAGGCTTTGTATGCTTGTAAGTGAAGAGCTCGTTTAGCTGACTTCATTTTGCTCATCTCTTGCACAGACACTGCTTCTCCGGATGATGAAAACGAAATCTCATTCACGAAGGGTGAGATTCTAGATATCGTTGACAAACAAGGCAAGTGGTGGCAAGCAAGGAAGGTAGACGGTACGATAGGAAGTGCGTTTTCTCTCTCTTTTCGACCGCAGCCCTTGACCCTAACTTTTGTATTGCAGTTGCACCATCGAATTATCTTCAGGTCATTTAATGAACTTAGCTGAAATTTTTGGTTTTTTCCCATCTTTACGCTACATTTGACGAACGGACATGCGTGGTATGAGCGTTAACGGTCCTTGTAATGGCACTGAAGGTACCTTGTGACCTTGATGTTATGCGATTCTAGCTATATTATCCATTTCCTTACTCCATTTCATTTGTGTTATTCACTTTGCTAGTCTCGCTGTCTCCTTACGATACCACATTCTGACTATGGCTTTCCTCTGCATGTGCGATGTATGTAAAGGTTGCTTATCATGCTCAATTGATATGCCGCTTTGTTCTTGTTCTTTCCCCAATTGCCAATGAATCATTATTTAATCGGTCAACCTATCGCGACTCTTCGGCTTACACGCGCTTTCACAAGAGAAATCATATTATTCCC
>PVYP01004383.1:18219-43354 GCA_002995295.1 Rhizopogon vulgaris
GAGAGTTTGAGAGGTGGGATTGAATTTGTTCTATGCGGACAAGAGTGCGCTGGTAATGTTCTTCTGCACTTGGTTGCTTCCCTGAGGCAGCGTTAGGATGAGAATCCTTCGGTTGCATGATAGCGACAAAGTTGGACCTGCTAACGATACAAGTTCCCCATGAAACCTTGTACCATGAGAACAAGGTGCTTGCGCGCTCGCGTTTCACCGAGAATAACCGGAGCCGGTTAAACCTGGTTAAACGCGAATTTCATTTGCCATTAGAGAATGGGCAAAGACATCAATTAAATGAAATTTGGTATAGACTGTAGAAAAGTGGGGTCGCGGTAAATCGATAAGTTATGTACTTAGGTATATAGTTCCGCAAAACAAAAAACAAAACAAAAAGTCCACCACAACTCCCAATCGTTCCGAGACAGGTCTTCTAATGAACATCAACCCGTGATATCGTCAAGAGGTTTTAACAAACACGACTAAAATGAGTCGCGATACGCATTAGTGGGATAGGGAGGGCAATACCAGGCATCCCCTTGAGGCGGATGGTAGCCAGTGTCTCGGGGCGCCTCGTAGACATCTGCAGTCACCCTACGTATTTGTGGGTAATCTGTGTCGATAGGACAATACGGCCCCATCAGCTCCGGATGGAAAAACTGATGTTCAGTGTACTGGGGATGTGGAGATGAGCCGTAGGAAGTCGCTGGAGAGGAACAACTTCCTCCAGAAGACGGAGATTCGTAATGATCCTCAAACCTCAAGTTGGAGTATGGGACAGGATAACTAGGGGGCTGCGGAGAGTCATCGCTTCCGCTCTGGGCGCGAGGGCGTTTGGAGGTGGTTGAGTGAGAAGGTGCGGTGGTACCAGAGGCCAGGTAGTCGTCGACTTCGTCGATGAAATCAGAAAATTCATTGGTAGTCGAGATGGGTGTAGGCTGCTCCTGGCAAGACACTGGTGTCTGGGCAGGAGAATCCTGTCGGCCTGATGGAATCATTCTCTGAAGAGGATCGAAAGTGAGGGCAGGGGTTTTTGGCGATTGCTTCCTGCGCTTGCGAGGAGGCTGAGGAAGTCTCTTCTCCCTGTCTGAAAAATTGAGGGGAGCCTGAGTGAACAACGGTTTTAAATCCGTCTTCTGAATCTCCAGATTAGCCTATAAAAACAGCGTAAAAAAAGAGACGCACTGATTCTGGACGATTCGAGGTATGCTGAGGAGAGTGGCCGCCAGGGGGAGTGGGGGAAGCTGATGAATCCGAGGACGACAAACACTTTTGAGAGCGTTGCATGACTCTGAACAAGAGGATTTAGCTGGTGCTGTAGCTGGGTGAATATTTCTGAGGGGAAAAGCATTTTGAGCTAAGGATATATATGCTAGTTGTACCGGAGGCATTTTGAGGAGCATCAGTAAAAGAGGGTAGCACGTTGTCTGATAACGAGCAATGCGTCTACCAGGCGCCGTAGCGCGAAAGCAGGAGCGTATAAGTGAAATGAAAGGATATGTGTTCATTGAATGAAGAGATGAGTTTTGGCACTCCGCCAACCTCCATCCGAGGAGGTTCACCAAATCAGTTTTGGACTTGACTCGCCTAACTTTCCTTCTATTGCTCCTTCCATCATGTCCTCCTCAATAGAACTTATCAATCCAAAGGCAGAGAGCGTAAGACGCGCTGCTGCCTTGCAGGTAATTACATTCGCTTTGATTTTCGCTACTGGAACGCATCGCTTTACTAGGTCAACACCACCGGCGCGATGGGTCTTGCAAACGTAGTGAAGGGTAATCTCGGTAAGCATCACCATCACCTCTAGACCGAACGTTCTGTTCCGATCAACTTTCCTATCAGGTCCGAGAGGTACTCTCAAAATGCTTGTAGACGGCTCAGGTCAGATCAAGATGACCAAGGACGGCAAAGTCCTGCTATCCGAGATGCAGATACAAAACCCAACAGCCGCTATGATCGCTCGGACGGCAGTCGCTCAAGACGATCAAGTCGGTGATGGAACTACCTCAGTAGTTCTTCTAGTTGGAGAGTTACTGAAACAAGCCGATCGTTATATTTCTGAAGGCGTACACCCAACCGTCATAGGAGAAGGATTCGATCTCGCGAAGAAAGAGGCTTTAGCGGTAGGTTTCCGCATTTGTATCTCACACCCTCTTGGCTCAGACACGTCTAGTTCCTCGACACGTTCAAACTGCCGGCTAAACTCGATAGGCCAACCCTGATCAGCGTCGCACACACTTCGCTTGCGACTAAGCTGCATGCCTCTTTGGCGAAGCAGCTCGCTGCGGATGTCGTAGATGCGGTGCTCAGCATCAGGCCACCAGCACCCCCCAAAGGCACGTCTTTCATGTAAACAAAAGGGTCCTTATTGCTAAAGGCTTCTACAGAGTCTAAAGATCAGTACCGCGACCCAATAGATCTGCACATGGTGGAAATTATGAAGATGCAACACCGCACGTCGTCAGAAACTCAGCTTGTGCGTGGCCTGGTCATGGATCACGGCGCCAGACATCCGGACATGCCCAAACGCGTCGAAAATGCCTTCATTCTGACGTTGAACGTCAGTCTCGAGTACGAGAAGACGTGCGTCGTTCGGTGCCGCATTTCCTAACTCTAATCTCACAAAAGCTTAGAGAGGTTAATTCTGGCTTCTTCTATTCGTCGGCTGAGCAACGTGAAAAGCTCATCGAATCCGAGCGGCGTTTCGTTGACGCGAAAGTCAAGAAGATTGTGGAGCTCAAGAATCTCGTGTGCGATCAAACCGTTGGCGGGAATGAAAAACAGAAAAACTTTGTCGTTATCAACCAGAAAGGCATCGATCCTTTGAGTCTCGATATCCTTGCAAAAAATGGCATTTTTGCTTTACGTCGTGCTAAGCGACGCAATATGGAACGGTAATGTCTTCATCGCTACGTAAAGATAGGTTCTAACCGCTGTTGTGTATCAGCCTGCAGCTCATTTGCGGAGGTGTTGCGCAAAATTCCGTGGACGATCTAACCCCAGATATACTCGGTTGGGCGGGTCTAGTTTATGAGCACACTCTAGGCGAAGAGAAGTACACCTTTGTGGAAGAGGTCAGGCAACCCAAGAGCGTCACTCTCCTTATCAAGGGTCCCAATGCGCACACGATCCAGCAAATTCAGGATGCTCTACGGGACGGCCTTCGCGCCGTTAAAAATGCACTGGAGGATGAGGCTCTTATTCCCGGTGCCGGCGCGTTTGAAGTTGCATGCGCAGCTCATTTGAGTGGTCCCGTAAAGAAAGCTGCCAAAGGCCGCGTCAAGATGGGTGTGCAAGCATATGCAGACGCGTTATTGATCATTCCGAAAACCCTCGCACAAAACGGAGGTTTTGATGTTCAGGATATTGTGGTTGCCCTGCAGGTTTGCGATGTGATCTCGTTTATATTTCAACTATTGACATCGATCGAACAGGACGAGCAAGCAGAGGGAAACACGGTTGGTATTGACTTGGAATCGGGGGAGCCTTTTGATCCGACGGTGGAAGGTATTTGGGACAACTACCGAGTAAAGAGGCAGATGCTACACTCATGGTCAGCGGATGTATTTTCCATCAGGAATAATGTTTGCTGAAATCCTGATCCTAGTTCCGTGATCGCGGTGAATCTTCTTTCTACAGACGAAATCTTGAGGGCTGGCCGGAGTTCATTGAAACCAGACGGGCAGTCATGAAAGGCTATGACGGCCGTCAATGATGGTGTATAGACGAGAATTACAAAATGCTACTGTAGTTGATACAAGTAACGAAGCGAACTGATTTTGAACGTGGATGGAGCGCGTATAAATTAAATTAATATTAACCTTGTCCTGTGCGATGAGTCAATGTTGTATCACCGACTTACTCCCGGAAGCAAGCAAAAAGTGTTCAGTCAGAGTAATCAGACTCCCAACCTGCATCGATGAAACGAATGGGAGAGGTTGTTTCTTCAGCAAATGAGGCGGATTTGCGCAAATAATGAGACATGGGTGTTCCATGGGCATTCTTCCAGGGTACGGGGGCAGGAAGCTTAGCCGTATATGTGACGCGGAGATGAGAGAATTGCTCCTCATTTGCAACGCCGGCATGAGCCTCCTTGCTTTCAGAGAGAAGTCCTTCCACAGCTCGATCGTCGTCAGAATTCGAGTCAGGTGTATCTTCATCTGGAAAAGAAGTGCGGCGGTGCACATCTGAGATCAGAAACTGCTCGCCCAGCTGTGAACCGTTCATATCCAATTCTAAGTATGAGAAGTAGATGTACGTACGTCGCCAAATGATGCGTAAGACTCGGCACGAGGAACACCACCTTCTATATACATGTTCTCCGACACCGATGAAATACGAACGTTCGATTGTGAATCAACGGTGGGGGTCGCGTAGGGTCCATCTACATCTGCGCCAAACCCTTTCGTGGTTGGGTTCAGCCGCACGCTGCGGCGAGTTCCTGGACCAGAGTCAAGTGGTGTCTTGGACATTGAGGACCAGCGCCGTCTAGCAAAATTGGCTGGAGAGGGTCGAAAGGTTAAAACGCTATTGGGCATGTGTGCAGGCTCCCGCCAACTAACACATGGGGCTAATTTTTCTGCGACCGTATGCTCAAGCTGAGAAGGACCAGCTATGGGTAATGATGTTTGGTCATCAGGTGTGACAGGACCGGTACTGCTTCCCAGCGTCGGTAGAGAGGTACCACTGTCCTCTTCATCATGAGATACATCATCAGGGTATGGCGGTGCCCACTTTCGACGAGCGTAATTTGTTGGATTGGGGTGATATAGAAGACTGCTACCAACCCCTTTGAACCTATAAGGCGAGATCGCCGAAGGTGCAGAGAGGCTGTATTCCAACGATTCGCCATTTCCTTCGAACGGACTGTCGAGATGTCGGGACTTCTTCGTCGGCGGTGCACAGCCTTCAAGTGGAAAGGATGCCGCTCGCTTTCCAGTAGGCAGAGTCTCTGGATCATTCGATTGATCGCAGTCCGCTGTATCTGTTTCTTCACCCTCGGTCTCATCTCCTTCATGCCTGCCGGCAAGCCACTGCTTCACCTTGTTGTGTCGGTAAAAAAGCCTCTCCGTGCGTGTCAAGGCCCGGAAAACACCAAACTTCTTTCTGACAAATCGGCCGTTCGTGGTGGCTTTCTTGCCGAAACGACCATTTGAATCTCGGGGTTGTGATTGCACCGCTACAACCTTTGGTTTATAACTGCGCGACGAAGAAGGAGATTGATCGTTCTTGCTGACACTTTGGGGTGAGGATGTGGAAGGCTTAATCACGGGCGCCGGCGAGGTCACTGGAGGTTTGGGTGGGGGGGAAAAAGGCTGGGGAACCGCATCAGGAAGAGGGTATTTACGAGGTCGACCTCTCTTCCGTTTCGGCAGCTCTTCCTCGGGAAGAGGGTACTTGCGCGGTCGCCCCCTCTTTCTCTTCGGTGGCACAAGAAGTTCCTTCGCTTTCGCTGACATCTCGACGCTGGGCCTTTCATCGGTTTTGTGCTTCTTCACAGGGCGCTCATCGACGGAGGAAGCACGCTTGCGTTCTACGGTAGCGACGCTCTTCTGTGGAGGGCGCGCCCGCGAGGAGCTGGCTTCGACTTCATCACGAGCTAGGACTCCAACAGCTTGGCTCTGAAGACGAGCTGGCCACGAGTGGGCATATATAGCGAAGTGGCGCATGCACCTAGCGCAGAGGAGCTCCGTCAGCACAAGGTCTACACATGAATGAACGGACATAACGGCATTACCTTGGACAGTCTTGTCTTTGTTTAGACTTCTTGCCTCGCCGTGGGGAGTCAAGATGAAGACCCCATACAACTTTGGAATCGACGGAAATCACGGGCAAGACGTTTGAACACGTCATGCATGTCGGCAGCGGCTTTCCGTCTTCGCCACGAGGGATCTCGCGCTTTGGAGGCCCTGCTGATTCAGACTTATCTGCAACCACAGAAGGACGCGCTCGGAGAACCCTTGCTTCAGATTCTTCTTTAACTTGAACTCTTTCTGTCTCCTTTCCTTTGCTTCTACTAGGCGTGACAGAGACGCTATCCCGAAGACTTTGATGCCTAAGACGGGACGACTGGTTGTGCGAAGCGTGGGGAACAGGAGTGGAATGTTTACTGGACAAATCCTGCGCCATCTTCCGTTTTCGGGTAGAAACGATGGACTTCGCGGATGCATTTCCTTTGTTGGAAGACGCTGATCCGTCGGCGGTCACAGATGACATACGTGAAGGGTTGACATCCGGATCAGGCGTGGAGACCGTTACATCCGTGGGCACAGAATGGTGAGAGGATGAGGAAACAGCTAAGGAGTGAGAAGCTTCCCCACCCAGCTCCAAATCCACCTCATCATCCCCAGGAGCGTCAGGGGCATTGGCGAGCGGCTTGTTCCCCTCCTGCTCTTCGTCGTCACTCTCAGCATCAGAATCAGAATCTTGCTCCTGAACTATGGCGTAAACACCACGCCGCGTTCTGCGCTCGTTGACATCTGCAACGGGAGCGGTGCATTCTTCAGCATCATCATCCGATGCATCGGCATCTTGTTCACTGCCGGGACCCACGCCACCTTCGGAGTGATCTGGAGCGTAACCTCCTCTACCGTTCTTCTCGCAAGTTTCGCATAAGCAGTGTCGATTCTTGCTCCCAACTGTGGCGTAAGTGCATAAGCATGAAACCAATGGAAACAAGAGAGGATACGGACAGTAACCATCCCCGTAATGGGCAGTAATCTCTTCTCCAGTGGAGATAGCACGGAGAGTGCGAAACGTGATGTACTTGCCTTCCCGAAAAAGCTCGCAATTATTGTCGCAATCGTGCTGGAAGCCAACTTTGATGTAAAGACGCGTCGGTTAAAAAGTATAGATTACCAGAAACTTACGTTCACAAATCTAGCGGGCCCCAAAAATAGATGGTTCTTTTTCATCTGACGAGAATGTATGACACTGAAGTCCCTCCTGATATCAATATTTCTCAGGTCGGTCCGCTTGAGCTCCTTATCCTCCTCCTTGGAAAGGTGCGCCATGGATCCCTTTAGCTCAGTAATTACAACTCCAGGAGCTAATTGGCGTGTAGCGAGGATGCATAGCTCAGACTTTCCAGTTCTGTGAGAGTATCTAGACGTGTGAGCAATTTCTATACACCCTGCAGGGTTGTAAAGCTCGAAGTATCGCGAGGCGTGCCTAAAAATCGGATTTCAGGAGCAGATTGATAGAAAACCTGATTGCACACACGTGGCGAAGGCATTAATCTGCTTCTGCGTGTACGGCTTGAGGTAGTAACGGACGGAAGGGAGACTAAAATGATTGTCCCTGAATGACGAGTGAACAAACACGACGCAAAGAAATTAGACGAACGCAAGGAGGTCGTCCACTACTTGCCGGATGGCATTCTGAGGAGCGAGCTTACTTGTCACAAGCTATGACACGAAGCATAAGCGCGTCCAGGGAGTATAATAAGCTGAGAGACGAAGCGAGTTAAGGATATACTCACGCGTCTGACGATTAGCATGAGATCCTCGACATTGGTCTTTGGGAGTCTTCGAGATGGATCCATCTTGTGGACTAGTAATGGGACAGCACCAGTTCCTAATTTCTCAACTAGTAGATGACTGAGGAAGTCGTCGTCCTTTGAGAGGTCACCCATGTTCATGATTTTGGTCGGACGCCATGTGAGAGCAGTCCCTCTAGACTGTGACGAAGAGACATTGGCGGTCGCCGTTGTGGACGCTGTCGGCATAGAACGGTAAACTAAAATTTACGCGTTCGTGGCTCGAAGAGAAAAAAATCACAGGAGTGAAGGAAGTGGACAGGAAATATTAACGCGAACGGAGTGGAAAAGGAACAAGGCGCGAATTCAGCACTGTCCTGACCAAATTACGGCATTAAACCCCTTTAGGCTGATTATGTCAGCCTTAATAAACCCACAAACTTGCCAAGTATCGCCCATTCTTTCTTTTCCAGAATGTACTATTTAAATGCATGGATGGAAGACGGGACATGGATTGCACTGATAAAGATCGCATGGTCATCATATACTAGAGAACTAAAGATTTCCCAGATTTTCGGCGCCATGTCCTCGTGATCTTCACTGACACTCGACGGGTAAATCACTAGCGGGTGACAAAAAATGACTAGCATTTATGCGTTGTGTGCATGCTTCTGCTTGCCTGACCGGAGCTTCCTCACGTAGAACTGTCGGTGCCAAGTGAGTAAACAGTGCAGATGATTTGCAGCAGCAAGACCAACCTCCAGCTCCTTACCCTCCAGAATATAGCCATCACTACGTCCGGACTGTCCGGGTCTGCTTGAGATGGAAGCATAGAGACGGCCGGCAGAGAATTGAGTCTCAAGAAGGGGGTCGATTTTAGCATCTGAATTATTTTTTTTGTTGGAGCGGTGCACCGGTAATAAAACGATTGCCTTACCCTGCTTCCGCTCAGTAAGGATACGTTGAACATGGTTAGATTTTTTTTCCTCCTCGCCAGTGGCAGTTGTCTTCGCGCCCTTCTTGCTGATAGGTTGGGCGTACTATTTATTTCATCAATCAGCGGAGCAAAAAGCATGGACAGCAGGTACGCACGTGAGCTTCATACCACTGCCTGAAAGGGGTAGCATCGATCTGAATGATGGCGCCCTTCACCAAGGTGTTGGTGCGGACGAGCTCATTGTTCGATGCATTGTAAACCTAAATTGGACATGAGTCAAGCACGCAGCATAACATTATACTGCATGCAGGCTTACAACACTGATAAGCCTAGTCTTTCTCGTGACATGCTCAGATGCCCAGGCGAAGTTACCAGTGTCGAGACGGAGGGCACGGTACTTGGTGTTACCACCGCGAACGCGCACTGTGTGGATGCGCTTTGCTCCAAGCTTGGTGTTGGCAGGTTGACGACCGAGCTCGAATTTTCTCTTCTTGCGGTAGTAGGCGCGCTGGGCACCAGTTGCCGAACGTTTGTGCCTGGACGAACGAGAAATACCTGGACGAGTAGTGATTGAATATAATCAGAATGGAACAAACGACTTTGTCTGTCGGTAGATCGGAAGAGCAGCACCTACCCATGTCAGATAGTCTTGAGGATGGGAGTCGTGTAGTCGGGTCGAGGTTTTGATGATAGTACTGAAAATCAAGGTTTGAGTTATTCGCACTCAGATCGGAATTTGCCGAAGACTCTTGATTACCTAATTGTGCTTTGCATGCTCAGCACCGTCTACGATGCAGCTCAATCAGCTAGTCGCGTATGTGCCGCAGCATACGCTAGACTGCGTATGTTTATCATTCTAATTGCAAGGTCACTAAATTTTATTTCAGTTTCAAAACGTTTGTCTTTCATCTTTTACTAGGCCTTCCCCATGGCGCATGAATTCAATTAAGTGCTACCCCCTTACGGGTATATATGAGTCGCGGCGCCCCTTGCTCGTGCCCAACTCATTCAAATGGTAACTATCTTCACGACATGAAACACTTCATCTGCCAGCATTGTGCAACGAGCCTCTCTTTGCCCGTCGCCCAATGCGTCGTCTCATAGGATGCTGAGTGTCATATGCCATGCGCGGATCTCGTGGCCTCATTGACCAGGCGTGTGCAACTATTGGCGTGTATATCTATGCGGTCTTCCTGCGTGTTCATGTCCCGTTTTCCTTCTCGTCGTTCTGTGTCCTCTCTTTCGCAACATGACTTTATTCGAGGCAGCCAGCTTCCGAAGGTTTCGTCGCCGCAAGGCCGTCAGACCCAATGAACGATCCGCTATCACCAAAAGCACCCAAAGCGATCTGAACCGGCTAGTACACACCGCGGATCGTGCTGTCAAGAAAGTGAAATCATCTTGCCGTCCTGCTAACCGCTCATATCCTGACGCATCATTCGAACAGGCATTCGAGGTAGAAATGCAGTCCTTCTCCAAGCTGCATGCCCGTTATCTCGTCGAAAAAGAGAACCGATGCGAACTGTGAGTCCGGCAACTTTCATGTCCTTTGCCTTCTTTCGCGTAATTAATGTAGTAACCATAAGCGAGTGGGACCGCATTAAATCGCCAGACGACAAGCACGTCATTCCGTACGACTGCCTTCCACAGATTTCCAGTGCAGATGCCCTATCCAAGTTAGCCGTGCTCAAGGTCAATGGGGGTCTCGGTACCTCTATGGGTACGATCATTTATTCCCCCTTGCACCTATCCTTACGTACTTGCAAGGGATGAGTGGTGCGAAAAGTGCGCTCGAGGTAAAAGACGGTATGACTTTCTTGGACCTTATTGTGCAACAGGTCGAGTACTTGAATACAACACACAAAGCCCGCATACCGCTCATCCTCATGACGTCTTTCAACACGCACGATGATACGTTACGCATTATCAAGAAATACGTGTCCCAAGATATCAGCATATTGACCTTCAATCAGTCGCGGTACCCGAGGATCTGGAAAGAAACGTTGCAGCCATGTCCTAAGCGGGCATCAGACAATAAGAAACACTGGTATCCTCCAGGCCACGGCGATCTGTACGAGTCGCTGGTACACAGCGGTGTGCTCGACCGCCTCCTTGCTGAAGGCAAAGAGTATTTATTCGTCTCGAACTCTGACAACCTTGGGGCTATGTAAGTTCAAATTGCGGCTATGAGTCAAAAGCAATAGGTCAACCATTTTCATAGAGTTGACCAGCGTATCCTTCAGCATATGGTTAATACCAGTGCCGAGTTCTTAATGGAAGTCACCGATAAGACCAAGGCTGATGTCAAGGTGATCAATATAATACGATTCTTGAATTGGTTATTGATGCTCTATTCGCAGGGTGGCACTCTCATCGAGTACGACGATTCTATGAGACTTCTGGAAATTGCACAGGTTCCTCCAGATCACGTTGACGACTTCAAGTCTGGTAGATCTTCTCTCTCGCTTATAGCTCCGCAGCTGATCATGTACAAGTCAGGAAATTCAAAATCTTCAACACAAATAATCTATGGATCGATCTCAAAGGTTCAGGGATCTAGTCATGCAAATAGAACGGTAAATATTGACGACTCGCCTTCCAGCATTGAAACGGGTCATGACTAGAGGTGGCATGGAGCTGGACATCATCGCCAACCCAAAGTTTACTGACGATGGCCAAGCAGTGATCCAGGTCGGTTGTCTGATTGCGAACCAGAGTACACGATTTCTGATTTCTGGCAGCTTGAGACCGCAGCGGGCGCAGCTATCAAACACTTCCACAATGCACATGGCATCAACGTTCCCCGTTCGCGTTTCCTGCCCGTGAAATCATGCTCCGACCTCTTGCTCATCAGGAGCAACATATACTCGTTGCAAAACGGTCAGTTGCACATGAGCGAGGGCAGAATGTTCGGAAGCGTCCCGGTGATCAAGCTGGGGGATCACTTCAAGAAGGTGGGAGCATCTTTGGAGCTTTGGTACTTCGTTTCGCTGAATGGCGTGGTTTATGATCAGATATCGGAATTTCAGTCACGATTCAAGAAGATCCCTAATGTCATTGACTTGGATCATCTTACGGTGACGGGTGATGTTCATTTTGGTCGAGGGGTCACGCTTCGTGGTACTGTGATTGGTAGGCACTGGATCTTCCCTGTTCTTTGTTGAATGTGACTGGAACTTTTATCTTAGTGGTGGCGAACGAAGGCCAGAGGATTGATATTCCGGATGGCTGCGTGTTGGACAACCGTAAGCGCCAATAATCACATGGATGGAATATTAATCGTTGAATCCGTTCAATAGGTTTGGTCTCTGGGAATCTCAATATGACGGTGAGGCTTATCGGTGTTCACGCTTTAACCCGAACTTGCTGCTGATATTATTTTTTCTGTAGGAACTTTGATTCCATTGACGTAGCTGCGACTTCCTTTGCATATAATATTGTCACTCAGACACTCGATCTGCCAAACACATTCTTTCTTCATCGTTCACGAAGTTCATGCTCATTCTTTTTTGTAAAATATCCTCACCACCAATTGTACCCCAACGCGCTGACTTAAGCTAGATCGCTTTAGACTATGCACTGTTGCTAAACAGGTTTCTCGCTCATATCCATGGCATCGAACCCTCGAGTCAGACCTACTTCTCCCTAGTCTATTACTCCTACTGCGTCGCTTGTACCATCTTTACAATTGCAATTGCTTGCCTTCACAACGGCATCCTCCTTGAGCTCAAAGCCAATGAGATTGCCGCCAAGGTAAAAAGCACTTGGGTAAAAGCGACACCACTAATATAAAAACCCAAGCAATCGGGCGCTAGAAAAACAGTATGCACATAAAGCAAAACAACAGAATCATGTGTAAAAGCAAGAAAAGGGCGAGTGGAAACAGCTAAGATATAGGGAATATGTTCTCTAGAGATCGTCCGTGCGTCGTAGTTTTCCTTCCTATGCGGGCAGTTCCATAATTACAACTCCTGCAACACGAAAAACAGTCAGCGAAAACAAAATACTCAACGACCTTTGCGGTCACTCACGATCATATTCAAGTTTCCGGACAACAACCCTGTGAAGAGCAAGCGGAACGATGAGATCGAGAGAATCATCGTGAGATGCAGAAAAACGCACTGTTCTCAAGAATACAACCATCCGGGATATCAATGCGCTGACCCTCGTTGGCGACGACTGTTAAGCGCAATCAGCGAAGTCGTGTCATGTTCACTCACTCGGACTTACCAATTACAGTCCCGCGAAGCGTCACGTTCCGGCCGAAATACACATCACCCGTAACAGTCAAGTGATCCAACTCGATAATCTTGGGAATCTTCTTGAAGCGTTTCTGGAATTGCTGGATCTTCTTGAAATGATCGCCGAGCTTGATCACAGGTGTGGTCTCGAACATGCGGCTCTCGTTGAGAACGAGCTGCCCGTGCTGCAGCGAGTAGATGTCGCTCTTGATCAAAAGCAAGTCGGAACATGATTTGACCGGCAGGAAGCGCGACCGTGGGACGTTGATGCCATGGCCGTTCTTGAAGTGCTTGATGGCTGCACCAGCAGCGGTCTCGAGCTGGACGACGGATTGGCCATCTTCGTTAGTCTTCGGATTGATGATGATCTCGAGCTCCAAGCCCTCAGTCTCCATGATGCGCTTGAGCGCTGAAAGAAAGTTAATAAGGTGCGACAGTAGATGACTAAACGTTAATACCTGGGAGGTTGATCCACAGGTTGTTCGTGTTGAAGATCTTGAACTTGCGCACTAAATACCACGTCAGAGGCAAAAAGGCAGGCACAAGGTCATAAACTAACCAGACTTGAAGTCCTCGACGTGCTCCGACGGAACTTGAGCAATCTCGAGAAGACGAATTGAGCCCTCATAGTCGATGAGAGTACCACCCTGCAAGAGAATTAGAAACCTGTAAAAGATGAGATGTGCGAATCCATGTACGTACCTTGATGTCAGCCTTCGTCTTGTCAGTGACTTCCATTAAGAACTCTGCTTGAGAGTCGATCATGTGTTGCAAGATATTTTCATCAACACTATAAACCAAGCGTCAGTCAATATCGTCACAAAGAGGACATCTATTTAGGCACTGACACTGCGCCCAAGTTATCCGAGTTCGAGACAAAAAGGTACTCCTTGCCCTCAGCAATCAATTGGTCCAATACGCCAGAGTACAACAATGCGTTGTACAAGTCACCGTGGCCAGGGGGATACCAGTGTTTCTTGTCATCGTCGGCGCGCTTTGGGCAGGGGAGCAAGCTCTCCTTAAAGATACGAGGGTAGCGCGACTGATTGAATGTCGTAATGCGCAGTTGCTGATTTGCGTACTTCTTAATTATACGCAAGGTGTCCTCGTGTGTGTTAAAGGACGTCATGAGAATCAGCGGAACATCGACCCGATTGCTCGTGTTGAGATGCTCGATCTGGCGCACGGTTAAGTCGAGGAAGGTCATATCATCCTTGACTTCCAGCGCGCTTTTGGCACCTGTCATGCCTATCCACAGACCCATCAGAAATGACGCAGTTGGATCCACAAAGTATGACATACCCATGGAGGTACCGAGACCACCATTGACCTTTAGTACGGCGAGCTTGTTGAGGTTGCTGTGATCATGAGGCTGAGATAGGGTGTCATAAGGTACAATTTGGTCCTCGGCAGGGGACTTGATGCGATCCCAGTCGCTGATAATAAGCAGTTCGGTTTGAAATGATCTGCTTCACAGCCCAAAAAAAAAAAATTACGTACAGATCCACGCTTTTTGCGCGTTCTGAGAGATAGCGGGTAAAGAGGTAGAAGAATGATTGCATTTCGGTGTCAAATGCCTGCTGCGGATTGAAAAATGATAGACACGTGTATGGTATGTGGGGGCTCACCTTCTTGGCATGGTCCTCGCAAGTGCTGACGAGATGACTGATCTCGTTGCGCATTGCCTTTGCTGCAACACCGGTTGTTGCAGTTTTAAAATCGATATGACTGCCACCCCGAACGCGAGCGTTGAGAGGGTCAGTGCGTGGTGCAAGGGTTGCCATGGTCCTAGAAAGGTACGGTTAAGATCATACGGATGGAGTGGACCAAGAGAAATGAACATACTTTGAGCTTGGAATATGTACGGGCTTTGTGGTGGTTGTAGACAAGTAATATGGTTCTGTTTGAGATCTTATGAGTGGGCTCCTTGGTTTGTGGTGCCGCTTGTAAAGTTCCGAAGTGAGATCAAGATGGTTGTGGAGACTCGGAGTCGCGGACAAGTCCGAATCTGAGCCGAGGTTCAGTTCTTCTGGAATGAGTTCACACAACGATTTGCGATGACTTGCTCGTCGTTCGTTCGACTCCCTAGATGAGTACGTAGAAGACGAGTGTGCTAACGGTGATGAAGGCGTTGGAGGCGAAGCGGAGCGAGGTAGGAATGAATGAGGCTTCAGGAGTAACTGAAGTGGATGATTTGAGCGCTGTGGGTTCTCGAAGTTGTTATAACTGGCAATATTCGTAGACGAACGTGCTTGCATATAAAATCGATGAACAACCGTTGCCCCGCGTCTCGCCGCAAAATGGATAAACTGAACGTTCTCTTCCTGAACCTGGCTTTTATAACGAACTTTCCGGATAGCTTGTACATATCGGGCGTACAGCCCTGTCGGAACCTTCTCTCGGCATTTGTGCCAGTGGGGTTGATGGACCTTATCCTAAATATCCATTCTGGCAAGCGTACACACGCACGGCGTATCATCCGACTTTATTCAACGCACCCGACTCATCCGGGACATGTACATATTGACAGTATCGACCTCGTCGTGCAACCGAGACCAAAGTTTCAAAATTTTACCTGTCAAACTTTCAACAGTCTAGGTCAGGCCAACGCACTGCTTTCAAGTTGCACTGGCCCATGTTCCCACAACGTATCATAGGTGAGTGAAGCGCTGAAGCCTATCTGGAACGTGATTCATGCATCGCCTAGCTAGCCTACCGCTTTCGTCAGTTTAATTTGTCTTCATCCTGCTAATTTAGCGGCGTCCTGTCGTCATCTATCAGCGACGATTTGACGTGTCCTGACGTGGTCAGCATCTGTCCCTTGGATGTTTCCGAGCCTTTTGCACGCCGTGAGTATAATTGTGAGCCGCCTTTCTTGCGTCAGGGGAACCCCTGCCTGCTGCATGAGGCACCTACCGCGAGTGCCTTCAGGAATCAGGACCATTCGGTCGTTGGCCTTATCATACCGATCTGTTGTGCCTTATGTCATCCTGATGAGTGATCGCAATTCGGAGATTACGGTCTCATATGTTATGTGAAGTTGCACTATACAACGAAATTAGGGCAGCATACACCTCAGCAGACTGCAGCAGTAACCGAAAGCAACTTTAAGCGACCTGAATTTCACCCCTTCCCGATCCATCATCCAAATTCGTAATCGTGATCATCCATCAGAAAACCATTATAGCCGAGCAACATCCTCAATGCCTGCTCATAAATACACTGCCCACCATGCAGCGACGCAGAAAACCAGAACAGGCAGCCACGCCACATCCAGCACGTCCCGAAGAAAGCCACGAAGGAGCCCCACCCCATACACTCCGCGGTCGACCCTCGAACACGGTAGGGAAACCGCTATCCGTCTTCGCCGTCCTAGAAAATAAAACGCCCATGAACATGACGACAATCTGCCTCGGAGTTTACTCGACCGCGCAAGTTTTCCAAGTTTTGTCACAGGCGGAGGTAACGGGTCCTCGTCAGCATCTTCCGTGTTACTTCGCCCGAGTAGACGGCGAGATAATTCATACTCGCTCGTGGCGCGGCTGGCGCTGTAATCGGGATAACTGGATCGGGGAGAAACCACGGACCGGCGCTGTTGCTGTTTGTTGTTCCGGGTGTGAGTTCGGTGAATATTAAACGCCAAGAGGCTAAGCAGCGAGAATATAGTGAAAGGGATGTAGATATTGAGATAGATACCGAGTTGGTCTGGGAGAAAGCATGGTGTGTCTAGTGGTGAAGGTGGTGAATTTGGTAGTTGGGTTAGGGTCTCAAGTGAAGGTATTGTGGAAGTCAACGAAAGAAGTTGGAATCCTGGACGACGTATTCCCATTGCCATCGAAAACGACTTCACAGTGACTTCTCTTGAGCTAGAAATGGATGGCAAGGGCGAAGGGTGTGAATATTCACAATAGTCATGATCATCGCCGCTGTATAAATAACTCGATTCAGCAACTGTGTCTACGCGAATAGGGGGACAACGAACCTTAAAATAAGGGATGGTCGGAGCAAGCCAAGTAGAAATTGTGATGCTTCATCAGAAAGGGTGTTCTGGTATCCGAACCCCCATCCTTGGCGGATGGTGCCCCGTTCTCGCAGTGGACCGCAGTCCGTACCAAGAGGTCGGGCAAGAGGAATGTGCGTAAATAGCACGATTGGATTCGCGTGCTCATTTGTAGCAAATCGCTTCACGAAGTCAACAGTTCCACCTGCAACTGCAGGCCAGTTGTCATACGAGTACCCTCGGTCTGCTCGGATAAAATCTTCTTCAACCAGTGCGATCGCATCGATAAATATGAGAGTATGGTTTCCAACCGAAATCTTGTCATTTCGTGGTCCGAAGTGAGAGGTGTACCTCGTTCCGGCTTGAAGCGAAAAAGAAACAGGCTCTCCGAGTCTGTGCGTCCGAGAAATGGGTCACAAAGGGAGCTCTAAAAAGGAATCAAAACGCACCCTATATCATGATTTCCAGGGAGAAAGAAAGTTGCCATATGATCCCGCATCTTGAAGATATCGAAAAATCGCATAGCATACGCATTGTACCTTGTGATTAAACGAGCAACCTCAGTCGCGAGCTGAAGTTTCACCGCTTGGATGCAGCTATGAAGGGTGAAAAAACCTACTCGTTATTCGACATGCTCGCGCGGCCGTTGTCCATGAGGTCACCTAGGAAAACAACAACATGGGGTTGCAAACGACTTATCGTTGAGTGCCAGCTTCTCCGGAGGTTGATATCGATTATGAACTGGCCCAAGACTTTCAGAAGGAAACCACGACCGGGGTAGGAGCGGTGGTCAACGATTTGAGGATCTGCTACCACTAATACGCGTGCAGCACGAGAATTGGGGACGTTAGGCTGGTAACTGACGCATGAGCATTAACTTGAGACATTAGAGTACTGACTTCACCTGATGAATGTCAGGCCACTGACAAGTCTGTAAGACGTGGTCGAACGTATAGATCTCATACCAAAGGACGACAATTATCCACGCTGCCCGAAGGCTGTTCACGACTACGATGCGTGGCGGGGGCCATAGCTTGGGTAGACAACCTGACATAGCGAGCAGTTAGCAGGCAAGCTCTAAAACCCGCTCTGAGCTCAGTGCCGACTCGGAGTACCGTAACAAATGTTTAAAACTTTTCACAGAGAACTCATGAGAACCGCCGGACACAATTCGGACGGAGGCCCTGGAAAGGTTGAGCGTGCTCTATTTGGTGCGGTGCGAGAAGGTGGGCAATTTGAGCTGGCATGTAAGTACACTGCATATTGCATCCAGCAAGTGATATCGCATGGGGTACGTGGTACTATACGTCAACCGTACAGGTCACTCATGAGGTAAATCGATACTACTTTAGCTAAACTTCCTCTCTCACACGCCCTCCTGCCAGTGGCAGCGATCTCGTAGTGAACCCTGCTCAAACAGGCGATCGGCCACTTGGGTCAACACACATACCGTCCGCCAACAGTTAAGGAAGAATATTCAGCAACTGGTTGTTGCGAAGTTACTCGTTCCGTACCAACTTATTGAGAGGTGCTTCCCAAGATAGTGACTCCCCTGTTGATACAACAACGTCATCCTGCCTGCAAGCTTCAACGAATCTGGGAATAGCTTCGTCGGCTGGTATCGCAACCACGTACCAGCCTAGTAGAACAAACACGGTCCAGCCTCGATATTACACAGTGGCATCAGGCAATCTCTCGTTTCCTCGGAAAATAACATGTCCATCTCGAGCAAAGTGGGGTGGCAGACGAGGGGCATGTGTTTTCTTCTTCTTCTTTATTTGTGCACGCAATGCTGGCCGTGGAGCAACTCCTGTTGTAGGTTCGGGATCAGGTTGATCTTTCTCCGCGGGCACGGATGAGAATTGAGCCATTTGCGGTTCATTCGCACCAAATACTGGGGGCGCGGGTATTCGTCGTGATGTCCTACATGAGTGACAAGTGTATATGATGAGGTGTCCGTGCGATGTCGAATCTAGATATGACAGCAACTTTATGAGCAAGGACAAGCACAATGTGTACTCAACACGCACTTTTCACCCGCACGGTCGAGGAGGCGCCAGGGATCAGAATGATGTTGCATCCCTTACATATAACTCGTTTGACTGTTGGATCACTTGCCGTCAATTAGCTCTACGTTATCAAGATGAAATACATGCGCTTACATCTTGACATTTGTCTTCTGCCCGACGACCTTCATTGTGTCCACGTAGCTCCTTGATAGGTCCGCAGTAGACACCACTCTCTTTGTTCGTTTCTTTGGAGAGTTGTGCGTGTCGTCGGCCTCGCAGGTAGATGAAACTTGCGAGGAAGGACCGGCTGTCATGCCATTGAGGAGAACGCTGGCTTGGTAGAGAAAATTAAGACGTTGGATGATATCGCGATTGGCGACGCTGTTTGGGTTAGGAATGTCGTCTTTGTTCTTTTTGCCCATCGTTAATCATAAACGCGTTTCGATCCAGGTTCGATCTAATGATACTGTTCATGACAGAGAGCATGGTATAAAGATCGACCTCACTGATGCAAGAAACCGACCTTAGCTCAGTTGGAAGAGCGCGAGACTGTAATGGATACAATTTCATCTTGAGGTCGCCTGTTCGAGCCAGGCAGGTCGGATGCTTTTTGGCCACAATCTGTTAGCTCAAAAGTCTACTGACTCTCCCCATTTCTCTTTGCCAATGAGCGCCATACTTTTTGCGTTCAGTCGAGGCGACAATCTACGTACGGTCCGATTCAAACTGACATGCGCATGTACATTCCGTCACGAGGGTCTTCTCTAATTTATAGACGGCATCCGGTCGGGCTTGCACACTACACACGATAGCAATGATGGGGAGCGTGAGTCAAAGAAAATAGTGACGACTTCTGGGTAATTCCCTGCTCCACCGCCCACCACTAACCCTATTTACGCTTTGGAAGAGCGGATGCGATGCCCTCCAAGCTGCTGTTACGTCCATGTACTAGTGGCTAACTTCTCGCAAGAGTCGCTGCATACATAAGATCCAAGTGGCAAATAACCTAAGGACACTTCCTCTCACTAAGTCGAATATCCGCTCTCTTAGTGCACAACACAAGGTATTGACAGAGCTGGATGTATCTCATTTATGCAAATGAAAACAGACATGGTGGATTCATCCACGAGTGTGACACCAGAAGCCTGCATAGCGAAGCCAACGCCCTGAAATTAGGCTGTAAAGCCATAGCGTTCCTGTGTTCATGTGCGAATCACATATGAAGCGTTGTTGACCACACGAATTTCAGGGCGTAACCCTTGGGAATGACAGGAGAGAGATGTGTTTTGAGATAGAGACTTGGGGTCAAGAGCTCGGATTTGGCTCAGCCTAAGCGTCGTAGTGGTCATCGATTGTTGGCAGGAAAGGACAATGAACTTTCTTGTCCTATGGATGCAAACGAAATGTAGATATATCAGTGAATTCCAGAAGATATACAATATTTCTATTGAGGTGATCAATGATGCCCTGAGTGCTCTTCGTGGTGGCCGTGGCCCTCCCATGGATGCCGTCCCTGTGAAACATGGTATTAGAGGCATGAGATGGCCATCGTAGAAGAAAGAGTGAAATACAAGTAGCTTAGGTCCATCCTCACTGTCGCATAAAAGTCAGCACAACGTTGTAGAGAAATAGTGTTGACAATTACCGAGCCCGATAGAAAATGAAAAACCACATGGTGGCTCCAAGTGCTTTTGAAAGGAACTGGTATCTGAACCCGGGAAGATGGGGGTTAAAACCTGAAGCTGTATAACTAAGTCGTGAGCGCAGAAAATGGTTGAGCTGAGCGTCACATACGATGACCACCAGCCATAATGAGTGTTCCGGGTTGAGTGTGGTATTTGGGTCTATTTGTAGACTGCTTTCGAACTTCTTCTAGGGACATTCTTGACACCCATTCACGCCCACAACTTGCAAGGCCTCGCTCGTCGCCGCTGCTGCATGGCAATGTCAAGCGAAAAACGAAAGAGAGATGATCTTGAAGATCTACCTAGAATCACTTATATTGTTGGAGATAGAACTTTCGAAAGACTTTTCAAGGGTACGCGCTAACCGGTTCGAGGAGGGCGCTCACGTTACATACTATTTACAGAAACATCCCTCAAGGACACAAAGGACGTGGTGCGGAGAAAACTGCAGCTACCGTCGCACTCAATAATCAAGCTGAAGCAACTGCGTAATGGCAAATACATTGATTTGGATGATGGTAAAACGCGTCGGTGTACAGTATTGCGCTTATCTGACCGTAAACTTATCAGATGATGACTTTGACGCGTTCTGCGCGCGGGCGAGGTCAGTGATGTCCGTTGATGTGGCAGTGGATATATCGGTTAGCCCAGTGTTTTCTTGTCTGATGTTAGCTCGTGTTGACCCCTTCCAGCAAACTTCTCCTGCGGGAGACTCAGCTACGCTTCTCGCCGAGACAAGCAGCACTTTAGAATCCTGGAGGGCTCAGTTGGAAAATAACACAGATGCGGCCGAACCAAAGCTTCAGAAACGGCAGGTAGGCGGTGAAGAACCATCTACGAAATCTAAAGTCTCGACCGCCACCAAAACAATCGACCCCACTGATGGACAGCCCCCGAAGAAGAAGCCAAAAACCGCCAAGGCTGCTACATCCAAGGATGTCGATTCGATGTCAGTTATCACTGAACCTACGAAGAAGCCATCCACCGACTCCATTGATTCACAACCGCCAAAGAAGAAGTCAAAAACTGCGAAAGCTAATACGTCCAAGGATGCAACTTCAACTCAAGTTGTCGCTAAACCCACGGAGAAGCCATCAATCGACCTTACTGATGGACAACTGCCGAAGAAACCGGAGACAGCGAAAGCTGATACGTCCAAAAATGCACCTTCAACCCAAGTTATCGCGGAACCTGCAGAGAAGCCACCAGCCGACCCTACCGATGCACGACCGCCGAAAAAACCAGAGACAGTCAAGGCTGGTACGTCCAAGAATGCCACTTCAACGCGGGTTGTCACCAAATCCACGAAGAAGCCGTCAACCGACCCTATTGATGAACAACCGCCGAAGAAGAAGTCGAAAACTGCGAAGGCTGATTCGTCCAGGGATTCTACGGAGCAGCCGCTAAAGAAGAGTAAGAAGGCTGATTCGTCCAAGGATTCTACGGAGAAACCGCTAAAGAAGAGTAGTAAGAAGGCTGGTACGTCTAAGGATGTCACCAAACCTGCGGAGAAGCTGCCAAAGAAGAGTAAGAAGGCTGCGAACGCGAAGGAGCCCTCGAAGCTACCATTAGATAGTGATGCAGTTTCAGCTCCTCCCAGTCCCGCAGAATCATCGGGAATATTATCAGGGGTTGAGAAGGCGGTTGCCGAGGGGTCGTCGGCTCTTCAGTCTAGTAGGTGCACCTTTTTTTAATACTTCAAGATGCTGAGATTGTCTCCCATAAGTTAGGGGCGAGCCTTCGGCGAAAACGGACGACTCAGCTGCTGCGGAAAGTACGCAGGAGTTACATTGTTTGATTAAGCACGCCCTGATTGACCGCCTACAGAGACGACAGCCGAGAGCACATCCAAAGATAAAGGAAGTGAAGCTCAGGCTAGTAAGCCAGCTACTGAAGGATCTCGTTCGTGCCCCACTATTCCTAAGGGGTTTTGCCACCAACTGATTCGCTCTAGTTCCAGTGACGAAAGCTAAGAAAGTTGCGACCACAAAAGCTGAGGTCCCGAAAGCAAGTGCGTGGTATCATGGATCGAGCATCCGCCTTCTGATGTTCTTCACAGAGAATACAAAGAAAAGTAAACCAAGCAAATCCAAGGCTTCTGTCCCAGATGGTGCGTAACTCGTTCTGACGGGTGACCCAAGGTCTGACTAATGTTAGATCAATAGCTAGCCGCCCTCTTGACGCACATGATATTCTCACCATTGTGAATCGAATAGCGGTTGCTCAGTCAGCAATCTCACCGAGGGAGGAGGGAAAAGAGACGAAGGCTAAAACGAAGGCTAAAACGAAGAATATCGATACTGAGAGGAATTTGGTCAACACGTCCCAGCCGTCAACTTCATCGTCCTCTGCTGTAATTAAGACCACCAATGGTGGTGTGTCATCTAATCCGCTTTGTCATGTTTGCTCTGGCTCTTTTCATCCTCTCTATTGGTGTCCAACGGTGTTAGCAGGGAACGAGGCGATACATAATAAACTTGAAGAATTGAAGAAAGCGGGGACATCCGAGCATCAACTCGCCATCAAGGACCTGGAGTCGCTGTTAAATTCTTCTTGCGTCGCAGTGCCTTCTGCAGTCAATGCAGCACAAAAGGACTTGGGGATTGATAACGAGTCTGAAGGGGAAACTACGAATGTTGCTGAGAAGTTTGCTTCTCATTATCAGCCTTCACGGATGCCCCTCATGCCAAGTAACTCGCTGCTTGCAGAGGTGACTGTAGAGAGCCGAGACGAAGGGAGTAGTTCGGAGGAAGAAGACGCGTTTGGTCACGAGCCGGAACAAGGGAGGTACGACGTTGACGTTGAAATGGGTCAACCTTCGCTTGATGGTGTTGACTTGGACGCCATCATACGAGGACCAACGCCGATCAAGCTGCACAACTTGATTTCGACCTTGGAGTCGAAAGAAGATGAATTTGAGACTGAGGATGAGGACGTTGATATGGATCCCCTGGAAGTGGAAGACGATGATGTGGAGGAACGGAGGTACCGTCGATTGTCGCGGCGCCTCCCAGAATCATCTGAGGAGCAGGAAGATGACGAGGATGGCGGAGGTGACGATGATAGCGAGCAGAGGTCAATGCCGCCGCCGAAACAGAACATTTCCAATGCGTTGCCTTCGTCCGGTGGGTTAAAACTTTTTACGCGGCCTAATGATTCGATACCAAACGCCAAAGAAGCAGGAAGCAGGACAAACGTCATTCCTACTTCCGACTCGGATGACACGCGTGTCTCTGTTTCAGGGGCTCCAGATGGCAACAAAGACTTGGCTGAAGATGATGGCAAATCGGCTGAGGCCCAAGACCTGGACAAACCATCGGGTACCTCGCCTGCTGGCAGATTGTCGCCTATTCACAACGAGATAGAGACAATCAACGACCCCATTGAACCAGCCGACGATCTTGTAGAACAAGGTGGAGCATTTGATATTGATCCCATCGAGGCTACGACACCACCAGGCCTGAAAACCACATTACCACTCTCCCCAGTAATCCACTCGACTCCAAAGTCAGGCGTAGCAAAGCGGATGAAGACTCGGCACGGGCTATATGCCAGCCCATCACAAGTTCCTGTGCGCGCTGATGAACCCGAGATAACGAGAAAGGCGAAAGTTGCCGCACGGACTCAGCTGTCGAATCGCGACGGTATTGGAGCAACACGAGCGGATCTCCCACGTATTTCCTCGCAACCGGTTAGGAGGAGTGCGGCGCTTGCAAAAATGAATGGTCACGCAGCAACACCCTCTCATTCGCAGCCCTTGCCGAAGGCCCCGACTTCTCTAGCTAGATGGGACGCCATTCACGAACCTTCACCTTCCATCATGACGGATGAAATCGATCCGAGTAGTCCTCCGCTTGATGGTCTGGGTGACATACTTGGCGAACTTGCTGGCAAAGCATCTGATCAAAATGACATCGACATTGGGGAACGTTCTGATAATGATTCAGCTACATCCAGGGAGCCTCTTTTCACGTTGACTGCGAGTCAAGTACCCTTTCCGTATTCGCAGTATAATGCGCCCATACAAAAACGCTTCGAGGTGGTCGAGGACTCTAGTATGGAGTCTGAGGCGGACGGCGAAGTCGAGAGGAAGAAGAGGGCGGTCGCAAAAACTCGGAAATCGATAACACCCTACCGGAAGCTCAGTGATATCGCTAGCCAAAGCGCGCTCTTCTCCCAAAGTGCAGCGGTTCTGCCTGGTCCGAGCGCTATGGCTAGTCGTAAGGCGTGGCAGGTAGACGATTCAGACGATGAAACTTCGTCATCCGACTCTGACGGCGGAAACCATTCGCATATCCCTGAAGCAAAGAGGGCAGGGAAGCTACGTTCCAAGAAATTGAAGGGGCTTTTGGGGTTGCGTTATTGAAGATCCTTAGTTGTGTAATCCATGTATGTCTCGATCATTGCGTTTGCCTTGGACATTTTGTACTTTGCAGTTGCATTGTCTACCTCTTTTTCTGTACAGTTAATCTCAATGGTCATAGCATCGCGCTAGTCGGAATTAGGGGGGGTACCCCAAACATCACGGGGCCATGGGGCCATGGTGGCTTTCCAGTGGCTATAATTTTAAATCCCGCTTCATATTTTACATTAATATTTTTGTTCCTCAACGTTCAACAAGTCAGCAGGTTTTTATCTCTGAGCTTTCAAGCTCGTCTATGATCTTCACCGAAAGCACACGCGACGAGTCAGTTTCTGTTTTATTTAACAGTATAAAATATAAGTACTTACAATTTTCTACAGCTATCTGGGTGACCTCGTTTTCTCTCTCATCGGCTTCTGAACAAATCATCAT
>PVYP01004403.1:942-17041 GCA_002995295.1 Rhizopogon vulgaris
AAAAAAAGATAACATGGGTATAGGACTATCATGAATATGCAAGAAAATGTACCCGACGTGGTGTTTACACAAGAAGTCGTAGCTATGCCAAGGTTAATGCCAAAGTAACCGATCAACTGAAACACGCACATCCAGGGTTTATGTTGAAAGGTGCGGTCTGGGCAGTTAACCCGGTACTGTCAACAAGGGTGAGACCTATGGATGATCCTGAGGGAAGGTTGCATATCCAGGTCAACGAGGTGCTGTTCTGCTGTCCCAAATTCTCAACGGCAGTGCCGCCAGGGTTAGCACCAGGCAGGATGCTGGAATAACGTTAAGTGAAATGTAGATATAGACGAAATGATGCTCTTACCTCTGTGTGTAAGAGGAGCGGAAGTGAAACAAATCGTGAATCATATGACCGACAACCAAGTTACGAAGTTACCAACCAGGAAGTAGGGAGCTAAACCAGAATCAGACACGGGAAGGGGAGCGAAAATGAATGTTCGAGTAACTCACCAGTTCCACCTGACCATGTGAGGAGAGTGGGCTGGCACTCAACAACGTTGGCACTGTGCCGAAGAAGTGATAAAAGACCTAGGGTGAGCAGGAGCGAAACGACTTACGGAGTGTTGATTACCATTTGTGCGAGAGCACCGGCGACGAAGAGTCCGAGGGAGATAAAAGTCTTCATTGTGAGCTTGTCGCTGGTAAGAGGGACGACAACGGGGGAAGAGCTGCGTGGAAAAAAAAGTTGGTTGTAGCGCGTATTTATTTCATTCATCATCCGTCATCCGTGTTTATTTACATCACTCTCCCAAACACGCCACGCCATTTTATATACTTGTGTGCTTCAGCTCAAATCATGTGCGATTTCATTGCAATCGCTCTTCGCATTAAATAACGCTTAATGTTCAATCATTGTTCAACGTTCAGCACGATCCCCCACCTGATAAAAAGATTCCTCTCTATTTCCAGCGTAAAAATACATCAATCCGCAGTTTCGTAAGTATAATACGGCAGTGCTTAACGTTTCCTCGCTTCTCACCAGCTGGTCATTCATATTCTCCACGCACGACGTGCACGCGTGTTACGAGCCCATAGTGGTCGCTCACCCATTTGTCTCCCCCAATTACTTCGTTAATTCCTATCCTCTCTGGCTCCTCCACGATATAACCTTCTTGTCTGGTGGAAAGCACTTTGTCCAACCGACCAGGCGGATATTGCCCCGGAGGTTGATATCCCCAGGTAAAGCCCTCTTCGTCATCATCACCCCCCTGCCATGCGTCGCACAGCCCGGCCTCCTCCACGATCCTCTCGTCACTAGGTCCGATAGCATTCATATCCCCTGCAACAATGCCCCCAAGCAGTCCGTCCTCTCGCAATGCGTGTGCGACGAGTTTCAATTGCCTGGGGCGTGCTATAGACCCACTTGGCAAGGATTCAAGATGCGTGTTTGCAATGCGCACGGTCACAATGCCTCTTGATAGACGAGGTTCGTCCTCGAGAGCTGGGATACTCAGTTTGATATCGACGAACACGGCAGTGCGATTCATCTCAGAGTTGCCGAAGACGATGTGGAACGCATTGACCACGGGAATTGTACGGGATACCAGCGTGACGTTTCCATAGATTGCATGATCTGGCCACTTGTCTGTGCCAGTGGGAACAACTATGAAATACCGTCGCACCCACTCGACGTTGAGGATTTGTGTGAACACCGACACATGTACCTCCTGCAACAGGATACAGCATGGTTCAGGTCGTTCGCTAGCGATATGGCATCCGAGAACGTGATGCTGGATGTAGGACAGGGCAGTAAGGAACCGCTTCTTCTTATCTGAACTCGCGAAGTCGATGTTCCATGTCACGAGGCGAATGGAAGACGGAAGGGGCTCTCTAACGCCCTTGGCGCAGTTGGTAGTCGGAGCCCATCGCTTCTTGCGAGACGAATAGCGCACTGCGCGAAGCGATAGTTGGGCGTCGTACAACGCCGTCTCTGGCTGCTGCCGTAGGCGTACTCTCACAGGCAGAGGAGGCGACCCTTCCGCCTCGGTATCATAAAAGTCTGACTGCGGTGGGGAGGGTATATACGCTCCCTCGTCATCAGAGGGTGGAGAAGGTATGAATGACTCATCACCGCCGACATCATACATAGCTGATCAGAGACGTTAGAAGATGGATGGTCTAGCGACTTTCGAGGGATTGTCGTCGAATGATTCACTTGGTGGTCAGCTGGTGAGACACGCGGTTTTAAGATAGGAATTTAAGAAATAATCAGCCACGCGAGCCATGATTGTGGGTTGTGGATCCGTCCTCGAGGCTCCTTGGACCATCCGATTTTCCGATCTCGGAGGGAACGTGTCCTGTAAGAAGTGTACACACTTGCTTTAGTGATTCACCGGCGTCTAATCATTTTACCACTACGCAGCCATAACAAGGTCCTTGATTGATCCATCTCTTCGCTTAAAGCGTTGACAATAACCAGGGTTTGGACTGGTGTGGATATAAGCCCATCGTGACCGTTGCAGACATTGAACAACTGGACGGGAGGATTCGGATTAATAAATACCATCAAGATAGCATGTAGATTAACAACGTCCAATAACCTTCACTACAAGGCAATATGGCAGCTACCATCAGGCGTGAATTAGAGCTCGGCCGTGGCTCTACCGATGACACTCTCAACCTTTTCCTGCGCCTCTTCGAACTTTTTGGCAACGAATGCGCTCAGGATGTTGGCCTTGATCTTGATCTCATCAATCTTGGAAGGTGCCATCGTGCGTTTGCTGAGGATAGACGCCAGGCTGATAAGGAGGTTTATTAGTCCACGATCAGCGCTCATAAACGGGAGCAACTCACCGTTTGGATTCCTTCTCGATATAGGATTCGCTGTTATTTACGATTTTTTCCATGACACGGATGTACTGGTTCGCGGTCTCGCCGAGCGACCCAGAAAGCGCCACGGCCTCCTTAAAAATGTAATCCCGGGCATCACCGGCAGCGGCCAAGAATTTCTGTGCAAGGGTATCGAGTTCGGGAATGCGACCAGCCTGGGTTTTTTCAGCTGAGGCTGAGCAGCAGGTCGGCACGTGACTCACCTCATCATTGAGACCGCCACCAGCGGCGCGCTGGGTTCCACAACGCTCGTTGAGGAAAGTAACAAATGCTTCCTCGGAGCGAGGGCCTTCATAAGCTTCAACTTCCTTTCCACCACGAGGGAAGAACTTGATGGTGGGATAAGATGCCACTCCATAGAGAGCAGCAATTTCTTTGTTAGGCTGTGCATCCGCGTCGATGTTGGCAACAACACACTGCAAACAAGTAGGGTTAATCAAGGTAAGACAACAGGTAATTTATCGGGTAGTACGCACGTTGCTCTCTTGTTCGAAGTCAATCGCAACTTGTGTACGGATTCTTTTCAGGAAGATAACACAAAAATAAGTATTGGCACTCTACCTTGCTCATAGATTGGTTTGAGGCTCTTGCAGTGCCCGCACCATGGCGCGGTGAATGTTACAAGGACGTCTTTTGTCTCGTCCAAGGCAACCTCATCAAAGGTGTTGGCATCGAGGACTAACGTTACAGGAGGTGGTGGAGGTTTGATGCTTGACTTCACACCAGACTTCGCGGTAATGCTAAATGGTACATTAGCAGAGAGAACCAATAAAGCAAGTGTAAACACACAAAGAAGCAAGCGCATCAAGGTCACGACCGCCTTCGTAAGGCTCGGCATTGCCTTTTTCGTCGAACCATTTCAAAGCTGTATTCAAGCACTGAGTATGATGTTCGCCAGAAATCCATGCAAAACTCACTGGGGAATCCAGTAACACCGTATTTTTGTCCCAAAGATTTACCGGCACCATCAGCGTCGACTTTGGCGACCACAACTTTGTTCTTTGCGTGGGCAAATGCATCTCCAAGCTGCTCGTACGTGGGAGCCAAGTTCTAAAGTGACTGTGCTGTAAGTATTTTGCTCTCGTGACACGAACAGGGGGGCATGCCTTGCAGTGACCACTACGTGTCGAGGTCATCATCAATGAACATTCATATAAAAGCACACGACACACCACCAAGGAGCAAAGCTATAAACAGAAATTCAGTAAAAATTCTGATTACTGAGGAAGTACCACAGCGAACGCACAATTCAACTAAACCGGGCTTCCCGTTGCCGATTGCACTGTCAAAATTGGATGTATCAAGGTCAAGAACGTTAGAGGCGGAGACGCCAGCCAATAGTCCCGCCAATAGCAACGACAGTGACAATTTCATGGTGTTCCGGCAAGCAAGAAATGTTGAATGGCGACGTGGAGCTTTCGAGCGAAAGGTCAATAGCCGCAGAGGTACTTAGTCAGCGTCTCATCTCTTCAGATAACCACGTGCTTTGGTCATATTATCTTTCATTTCTCATCTTCCTGTGTAGCTTTACTCAGCCTAAGATTTCTCAGCAATTGCAGGCAAAATTTAAATAGGCCATCCGCATCTTACTGGGCTCCCAAAAAACCGTACCGATCACACAATCTAGAGACGATCGATGGCGACACCCCACGAGACAGAAGACTATATCGAAGAAGAGGAAGAGGACATATTCATCGACTCGGGTGATGTCCTCGCAGAAGTTCCAGATGACGGCGACCATCCCATGGACGATGATGATGAAGTTGGCGACCTTGATGTGAAGGACAACTCATTGCAGCACTTCACCACCCACGATGGTTCCGTGTTTGTTATATCATGTCACCCCACCGCACCGCTTGCAGTCTCTGGGGGTGAAGATGATCTTGGATACATATGGGATATTACGGATGGAGAAGTTATCGTGAAACTGACTGGACACACGGATAGTGTATCTAGCGCGGCGTTCAGTGCGGACGGTGAGATGATCGCAACTGGTGGGATGGATGGGAAGGTGAGGATATGGAGAAGGGTCGGCACAGTAGACTTCAGACGTTGGGAGTTCTTGACTGAGCTTCAGGGTCCAGATGAAGTGATAGTGAGTATATTGTTACTCTCCGTCGATTATCTTTACGATACAATATTCAGTGGCTACGCTGGCATCCCCGTGGAACAATTTTACTTGCAGGCTCCAATGACTCTACAGTTTGGTTGTGGCAATGTATGTGGAGGTCATACCTGCTGCCCATCTACTCACGTAAATAGTGCCATCGGGAAATACTATGCAGGTGTTCGCTGGGCACAGCGGTCCAGTTCAATGTGGCGAGTTCACTCCTGATGGTAAGTTTGACGGTTTTGGTACCAAAAAATAGCATCAAATACTCGTTTCGCCAGGCAAGCGGATAATTACCGCATCTGCAGACGGAACTCTTATCTATTGGGATCCGCGATCGCCAACACCAGTGTTCAAACTTTCCCCACAAGATGCTCGGTTTGATCTCGAGAGCATTACATCTATTGCAGTAAATGCCTCTTCTACGCTCGCGGTCGTTGGTGGAACGTCTGGAAGTGTGCGTGTAGTAAGTCTCAGCAAGTGTTCAGTTATTGGAGCCCTTGGAGGGCACGCTGAAGGGGATAGCGTCGAAGCCGTGCTATTTGTTGACCTGACGGGAACAGGAAGCAGCCCTGGTGTTGTAGTCACTGGGGGGACGGACGGAAAAGCGTGTGTATGGGACCTCACCACGATGAGACTCCGCGCGACTCTCTTGCATCAGGTAAGTTGATGTTTGTATTGGAAGGCTGCTGCGCTGATACCCTTCAAGGATGCAATAACTTCACTGCTCGCTCACCCTGCACCAAAGAGCTACTTGATCGTCTCGGCGTCCGCGGACGGGACGCTCCGTACATGGGATACTCGCACTGGCACACTAGTCAAGGAACATACTGGACATCATGGCCCTGTACTCAGCGCATCCCTAGGACTTGAAGGTTCTGTGATTGTCAGTGCAGGGGATGATTCGGCTTGCCTAGTATTCACTACAGAGGTTGATGAGTCAGGCTAGATCAATACCCGGGCCCTAAGCTTAACTATATACTTGTCAGGGGAGTTTATAAACTTTTGAGAAACATGAGTATCTATTCGTTGGCTATTGTATCGCCATTGAAAGTACTATGTACATAGCCATGGCGTCTAACCGCAGCCCGCTGCCCACGATAATTCGGATGTCACAATTGATATAAACATAGCCTCCTGTCCTTGTCTCTTCGTGTTCCTATACCTTGTCCATAGATCATCTAACGCGACGACAACGACTGACAAACATGTATAACGGCTTCCAAGCTGCCGGTGATGCATCTAACAATCCGTTCTTGAACGATTCTAGCCCTGCACACACCCGTTTCCCCGATATCTCTGCCTCGACTCTTTCAACTCCCCAGGCGGGGTACCAGTCCTACGACCCCGCTTATCAGCAACAGTCCCAATTACAACATCAACAGTCCCAGTTACAACAGCAACAATATCCGCAATTCCAAGGACAAGCACCCTACAACCAGCCACAGCAATTCCAACAGAATCAATATGCGTCTACGTCTTACAGTCCCGGGTATGCCGATCTACAGTACACGGTGCTGCGGGCTGATGCTACTATATCTCACCAGGCAACTTGGCCCACAACCCACTGGGATGCCATTTCAGCCATCCGGTCCTTTCGGACAACAGCCTCCAGTAGACTTCCAGCAGCCTTACCAGCAATACCCCAACGGGTATCAGAACCAGTATAGTCAGCAGCAGCAACAATACGGAGGTTACCAAGCTGCCTACCAACCTCAACAGCAAACTCCGGGTTACCTCTCCGAGTTTGACCCATACGCATCACGCCCGACGCCTTCACATAACAGGTCCCAGTCCCAACCCACCAGCCTCGCGGGCTCTAATCCGAGCGGTGCGATGCACCCTCGGGAGTATATCCGCCAACATAAAGCAGAGCTGGAAGCTTGGGATTCGTACACGTGGAAACAGATGTTCAACGCTTGTGATGGGCTCGGCGCAGCCTGGCTCACACGCAAACAAGAGGCGGACAGGGTAGTGCAGCAGATGGGTGGGGATGCTGCACCGGGTCTTTTCGGTACCGCACCTGGCTATCAAGGGTATGCCAGTAGCGAACTCCAGAAGTGGAAGGAGGCAAGTTGATTCCTCACTGAAATGCTGTGGACTTACTCACTCTTGCATCATCCAGATCGTGAAAGAAGCTAACTCAAATCATGGTAACATCCAACCGTCTACTGCATGTCTTCGTAATGTTCATCCTACTTTTCTGCAGATACCACCGCGGCATCCTCTTTTCAGCTGCAAGAGGTTTACGCCTCTTATAGACAGTCGGCAGACGCTGTGAGCAAGCGACGCGTGCGCGAATCGTGCAATGCTGCACTGACGAACTTGCCTGAATGGCCTGCACCACTGAATGCCCATCAGTCTTGGTAGAATTTCTGCGTCTGGCTCTGGGCTTATGAAGGAACCTACTTGACGGAATTATGATCATTGTACATATGAAGTGTTGTATGACTCGAGGCAAACTCGAAGGAAGGTTAAGAACATAAAGATCCATATTGTTCTACACACTGCCGGCTCTCGCGAGCTTAGGACCTTCTCGTATTGAACTCGGCCTAGTACTAGTCTTACAGCAACATCTACGGTCGGGGTAGGACGGCGGGGTTCACGCAACCTGGATTGGCAGCCCCATGGCAACTCGCGCAATAGGTTCTCTCACATCTGCATCGACACCCAAGCCAACGTATGTCGTACCTAGTCTGTCCTTGACAAAGTCGGGAGGATTGATTCCTGCGAGGAATGTCTCTGCCTGTTTCTTGACGTATTCGATATTCATGGTTGTCTGCGGGACCGCACCGATGTACATGACTGAAACACACAAGTTTGCATTGGCATTGGCGTTGATCCATAGACCAAAAAAAAAACACAGAGCGTACCTGCAGAGTCTCCAGTACCGGTATGATCTTGTTCGACGGAGTGCACGACATCCTGCGGGTGACGTTGGTATATAAATCACGGCATGTACTAGAACGAAGACATACGCAGTGCCAGAAGACCATATCTCCTGGATTAACTTTCGGCACGGACGTCATAGTCTGTTCGAGCCTGAGATGTGGATGCTGTTGTGGCGTCGGGCGCGGACCAGAGAACCCGTCTGCCATCAGTGTTACACCCGGGAAGTCAGGGGTTGAGATGTCTTCCGATGAAATGTGAGCGTAAGCTATTATTGTTCAAGTAAGTCGGCGCACCAAAGACCCAGTTCTCCGGCTTGAGAATATCCTCGGAGTCAAGCGGTACGGTGGGGGAGAAGAATGGGCGGAGAATTGTGTACGCATTTGAGAGGATGACGTCTGGGAAGACTCGGAGTGTTCCTTCGGTCGGAGCAGTCTGACTAGATTCAGGACCATGTCAGCCACAATTTGGGAACCCAACGTGTGATACAGACCTCATGGCCAACCAACCTTGGAAGGTCCTGAAGACGGTCGACTACGAAAAATGAAGATCATATTGCTAGAAGGAACGAAGAAATACTCACCTGTCCTGGTCTACCGTATAACGCGGTCCGGGCTTCTAAGCGGCCCTCAAGCTCATACGGGTCATGCGCGCGCCAGTTTCCACTAAGAATATCAGCGTAGCATTTACGGAAGCTTTCATCCTCCCAGCGTTCAATGGATCCACCTTGTGCACCGTTAGTTTTTCGACAGCTAAATGATACTGGATTGTGAAACGCACCATCAACGTGAGGCGGGTGCCTGTCCCATCCTAGGCCAGGGTGGCGGATACGGAATCGGTCGGCATATACGAGGGGGACATTGAGGTCAACGCCCTCGAGTTGCTTGCCTTGTTCTTTGTAGAGGTTATTCAGCCATGCGGAAGCTTTCAGGACATTCGGGTGTGCGCGAGCTTGCACTTGGGGACGCGTCCAACTGCGAGATGATTCTAACATTCTTTCAAAGATTCATGAAAATCATGCTTACTAAAGCATGAAGAATTGCTTGTCCTCCTCGGGAAATCCTGTTTGCCGCATCAATAATTATTCATTGTCCAGATTATTCAGCCCGTACCTTGAACATGAGGATTAGCCTTGACGAAATCCTCCAGAGCGGCTTTCCAGCCGAGGGCTTCGCCGTCATCGACAACATCCTTGATCACGACGGTGCCTTTGCGCCGAATGATATCGATTTGCTCAGCAGAGAGCGTTGCAAGGTCTTCGTACTTTACTTGGGGGATATACTGTTTATATGGTCAGTTTGTATAAATCAAGGAGGGAGACGGCTCACATCCGGACCAGCCTGTGCAATTTCTGTGGTACGCTTTTCGAGCTCTTGGAGGATATCCTTCCAGCATTCTGTGAGACGCTTTTCATAGTCGGGCGTAGCCTGGACAATCTGGCGTTTCAAGTCAAGAAGGCGTTCTGGCCACGAACTTGACTGCATCATGCTATGGAGAAGGGAAATGTAAAAGAGCCCAATAAATAACAGCTTTTAACTTCTTGGGCTTGGTTCTCCTCGTGACAGGGGTTGGTCATGCTCACAGAATGCGGACCGATTGCAAGGTCAGGAGGACGTGTCGGAGAAGTATTCTTGGTGCAAGTGATAATGGATAGCCCGGCAGGATCTTCGGTTTGTCCACTAGTATCGAGAAGCTGTCACGGTATTCACGTACATATTCTGAATATTAAATGGCTATGCTTGTAAAATTAGACAGCACCGACAAAGCACCGAGCAGGAGAGAGCTAAATGGCTCAAGGTGCGCGCTCATGATACAAGATTAGTGTCTTACTTGTTCAAACAGTTGCTTATCACAATCATGAGGAAGACTCGGTAGTCTAAACTGCAAACTTTAACGTGCTTTACCACGTGACTATTGTGTTTAGTGATGTTTGGCTATCCATCACTCAAAATTCTTTCCTGTGAGGCATCGACGGTCATTTCGACGTCGACGCTTGCATTAAAAACGACCTCATGCTCGTAAGTCGAAGTTTCTAGACTTGAAGTGCTTACTCGTCATTGATTCCTACCGCTGTTGTCTATCCAAGTCATAACTTCGAAAGAGTCTTGTGTCATCTGGACTTAGAGTCCGATATCCATCATCCATCGATACAGCTCTGCTAGGAAGGTGTCCTTCTCCACACGTTCCACCATCCATTAACTCACACAAGCAACAACAGCATGTTTGAAGATGACCAAGACTCTCTCTTTGGCTCACCGCCCCCGTCTCCAATCAGAGGTAGGTCACCGGCCTTACCCCCTCAAGCAGCCCAAGAGAAGGGCAGAGGCATAATAAAAAATGTGGGGACCATTGCACTTCCTGGTTCCCATATGTCATGTTCTGAACTACCAGCCGAACTACCAGCACTGCCTTTAGGTGGCTTAAGCACGCAAGAGCCTTTTCGTTCGTATGTGCTGCCGTCGCAACCAGCGCAAAACACCTTGCAATGGCATTTCACTCAGTCCCGTGCTGCTTCATCAGCTCTTTCGTCATCAGGAACTTCCTCGATATCTCGTCCATCTTCAAGCGCTACGAGGAAACGTAAATCAACGAAATCAAAGTCTTCGACGCCACGTCCTGAGCCCCCACCGATATTGTTCCCTGGTCCAGATGATCCACTACCTCTCAATTTCTTACGAAGCCAGAAAGCATTGCTTGGCATCGCTGGCCTCGTTGGAGACATTAAGCCGACGAACTTTCCACACCAAACACTCCAAGGGTCTACGCCTTCTAACCCCATCGTTATTGAGGAATTGGGCCCAACTCCCTTTGCACAGTGCACCCACTTACCTCCCGTTGACCCCAGTCAGCTTCCCCCAATCAATGGAGAAGATGTTATCACGTCCCTCATCACACAGAAAAATATATTCCCCGTATTATCGAGCGTGCTGAAACTTCTGGGCAACTCAAACTGTCCGGAACCGCTGGGTCGAGCTACACATGCTCGCTCATTTTCACGCCCATACGGTGCGCCCACTATGACCGGTCCACCCCCACCGAAACGTCGCAAACTCACTAACGTCCCAGCTGGTGCGGTGGACTGGGACGTGCCCTATCCATTCCCGGAAGGTGAGGGCCCTGAGTCATATCACGCTACATGGGAGCGGGAGCGTGCAAGGCAGTTGATTGTACAACTCTTGGATCTGCTCAAGGGTGCTGCGCAAGGTGCAGCAGCAAGGAAGTATGCGCGAAAGACGAAGATGGAGATGAAAAGGCGGCAGTTGGAGGACGAGGGTACTGACCCTCGAGGGTCAATGAGCATAGAGAGTTCTGCGAGCACGGAGGGTTCCAGGTGCTCTACAGTGGAGCCTACTTCGGAACGGAGTTTGAGTGCAGGTGTTGATGCTCCTACGGACTTGTTGGATCAGTTATTGGCATCCTTTCTTTCAGGTGTCCCTTCTCAAGATCCAGTCGAGGTACTGAATACCCCGCCGGCAGGCACCTTACCTTCGTTTGATGAAGCCCTGTTTGACAGTTGGTTAGCAGAGCTGCAAGCCTTACCGCCCCCCGAAGGCCCTGATGAAGTTACGCCGATTACTCCAGTCACGCCAGCGCCCTCCCTAGATGGTCTGATGAGGAGCACTAGCATTACCCCCGCTGTTTCCACTCCGCCAGTTCAATCTATTCAAAATCTAAATCCTGTCGTTCCTCGTCGGGCTAGTCACAAGCCCATTGATAAAGAAGGCATCCTGCAGCGCGCGCGGGAACGTCGGCGGCAGATCGTAGCTGAGATCGAGCGTGCAAAGGTGGAGTTATGGGAGACGAGCATTGAAGGAGGAGTGTTGGGGCATTTGACAAAGGACCCGACGCTGTCTTGATACTGGCTACTTATCCTACTTCGATGTGGCACGTAATATAAACATCTCGTTTGTTGTTGTTCATCGTTGTTGTAGGAACTGCAAGATCGCGTTTCGCCTGGTGACTTATTGTTGTTTGTTGGAGCCGAGGTGATTTTCAGCAGGCAGCAAGTCGATCCTACTTAACATGATACTATGCACTGTGCTACATAAAGCAACAGTCATCATTAATTATTCAAATATCCAACCGCCAGTGGGTAGTGTTACTTTACACGTAGATGATAATATCGATACAGTACAATCAGCTTGACTGTGCTTTACATCAAATGCAAGGCGAACGCTAAAGATAACTTGAACAAGTGTCAGCTTTTATGTCACGTGATCCTGACGCGTCGCGTAAGGGGACATAAACACGCCTCAACAAAGGTTGGTGCACGACTTCTCGTAGCATAAATCCACCCAATGGCACCAGCTCGCAGCGCTCAGCTAGATCAAGAAAAAGAAGAATATCGTGCCAGCATCGCCGAGGCCATCCAGGAAGACGAAGACCCGCTTGCTGCCTACGATGACTTTGTCAAATGGACAGTACAGCAGTATTCTGCAAACGATATATCGTCTGGTCTTCTCGAGCTCCTAGAGGAATGCACGAGGCGGTTCAAGGATGATCTGAGGTATAAGGGTGACCTTAGATATCTGAAACTCTGGTCGGCGTATGCGAAGCGAGTCGAGAAACCGACCATAATTTACTCATATCTCGTAAAACACGAAATCGGGTGCGTATATGCACTACTCTACGAGGAATTCGCTGGAGCGCTGGAAAAGGAGGCGAGGTGAGTAACCTGTATGCCAAAACCCGTAGTGCGAGTTGGGTGAACCCATTCATCTGCATGATCTAGACGCACCGAGGCGGACAAGGTGTTTCGCATCGGAATCGCGCGTAACGCTCGTCCAATCGAGAGACTGAAGAAACGTTATCGTGATTTCCAAGCCTCCCCTTCCTCGTCCAAATCCGCATCCATCACCTTCAAATCAAGTGGGTCTCAAGAAATTGATGCCCTCCGTCGTAACCCTTTCAAGAACTACGATTCACCACCATCGTCGTCATCAAGTAACTCAAAACCCTCATCATCTTCGAGCTCTAGTGCCCCGCAAGCCTCCTCATCGAGTCCTTCTGCTCATGGCCGCTATGCTCCCATGCTTGCCCCTCCTGTCCCAGGGAGGCGCCCAGAGAAGCTGCGATTTAATCTCTCGCTACTTTTCACTGAAGATGGCGTTGAATACAGCGCTGCTGAAGTCCGTGCCCGCTCCATGGGACTTCTCAACAAGAAGTGGAGCCCACCTCCACGTTCAGAGTCACGCGAAACGGTCCGAGTGAACTTCAACGATGACGGAGCACGGAGCACACAGAATATGGGGTACGGGAAGCGCAAGAGTATTGTCACTGTAGGAGAGCCAACAGTCACGATCAATACGAAAGAGGCATTGGCGGACGTGTTCGGAATGTATAACTCTCCAGATAAGACCGTGAAACGGATGATGCCTGGGAGCAAGCATGCGCCGGTGAAGAGGATTGAACCCATGACGCCTGCAACAAGACAGACCTCGCCTGTTGTCCACGTGGAAAACAATGAGAACGCCAAGACACCAGGTAAGTGCAGAGATTTACTTTGTCCTTGGGGTTCAATTAGATTTCTATTCCTTAAAGGTGCCTTCAAACCCTTCGTGGACGAAAATGCGAACCGCAAGGAGAATAGCACGCCTGCGGCAAAGGTATTCATCTACTGCTTTCCTTTATGCGACGATGCTAACCTGCTGCTAGTTCAAGCCCTTCGTGGATGAACCCCCAAAACAAACATTTATCACCCCTGACATTGGTCGGCGCGCTCTTACAACAAAGGACAGCACCCCCGCTGCTCCCCTCAAACCGCCCACCACCCTTAAAGCCATCTCCGAAGAAAACTCGGGACAAGAGAACGAGAACGTCAACGTAAAAGCCAATGTTTTCTCCCGCGTCTTCACTCCCGTATCTCAGAAAGAGCCCCTCACCCGACCAAACTCAGGGACGAAGGCTAGTCCTCTCAATGAGAATGCAGGTGTATTTCAACCTCCGGCTCCCAAGCCGGACGCAGCACCATTTGTTCCATTCGACTCCAAAACGCCATTCAAGGTCTTCAGTCGCCCACCATCCCACGAAGGTGGTGAGAATGCAGGGAACGTCTTTACCCCAAAGCCGAGCGCGTTTAAACCGTTTGTGGATAGTGGTACACCTGAAAACCAGGTGGAACGTGAGGCACCTCTAGACCCAAAGCCACCGGCTTCCGAGACCTACACTGATGAATCCAGTGAACCCGCAGACGACCCTCAGCAGAACTTCTCCTCGAGCGATGAGCCTTTTGAGGACGGCTATGTCGAGGCAGAAGATGGAGGCGATGTACCTCTTTCTTCGTCTTCAAGCATCAGCGATCAGTTCGAAGAAGAGTACGAAGAGGAGGAGCCGCTTCAGCCTCTTGGAGGTCGCTTCGGCAAGATCAACGTGATGACTCCCATCACAGAACGCACCTTTGAGTTCAGCACTCGCGGACTCCCTACGCCGGGTGGGGAAAATGCAGTCGAGGCTGCGGAACGACTCGCCGCAGAGCTGAGGGAGGAAGACGAACGCGAGCGAGGATATGTGCACGATGGAGACGAGTCAGATTCATCATTCGCTTCCTATGACCGCCCGGGACACGTCCTACAATACCAGCCAGCAGACTTGGAAGTGATCGAGGAGCGCACGGGGACACTCAGTCTCTCAGATGCTCTAGCAGTAGTATCTACTTTCAGACCATCGAACCCCTGCAATCCATTCGACCCTGCTATCATGTCGACCCTGCTTTCCCTCTTACCTGCAGATCAAGATTTCTACGACCTGCGAGGGCAGGACTCGGGTATGCTCGACAATCTGCAGAAGTTCGCCGCCAAGAAGAGCAGACGAGGGAGCGGCTCAAGCTCCAAAGGCTTCGATGACAATGCGCTTATGCTGACACTGGAAGGGAAGAAAATGAAGGTAGTGGACAAACTAGGCGAAGGCGGCTTTGGGGCAGTATTTGCAGCTCGAGATGTTTCGTCCAAGAACGACGACGACGAAGATGAGGATGAGGACTTTGACGAGGATGACGATAGCGATGACTGTTCTTCGATGCTTGCCCTCAAAGTTGTCAAGCCCCGGAACCTATGGGAATTCCACGTCCTACGTAGAATCCACCGCACGCTCCCCGAGACGCTCCGCCGCTCCATCATCCTACCGTACGCCCTCTACGCGTATCGCGACGAAAGCCATCTGCTTATGCAGCTATGCCCGCAAGGCACCCTGCTCGACATCGTCAACCGTGCTGGCACTGCTGGTATCTCGCAGCAAGGGGCATGCCTTGATGAGCTGCTCGTCATGTTTTTCACGATCGAGATCATGCGTTTCCTCGAAGGCATGCATGGCGCAGGGTTCATCCACGGCGATCTGAAGATCGACAACTGCCTTCTACGCCTCGAAGACGTCCCGGGCGGTGCGTCTGCCCTGTTAAGCATATACCAGCCCTCTGGTGATGGCGGCTGGAAATACAAGGGCATCAAAGTTATCGATTTCGGGCGCGCACTCGACACGTCCCTCTTCCCTCACGACCAGCAGTTCATCTGCGACTGGCCAACAGACGCACGAGATTGCTTCGAGCTACGAGAGAAGCGACCCTGGACGTATCAGACCGACTATTTTGGTCTTGCTGGCATCATCTACTGTATGCTGTTTGGCAAATACATCGAAACGGCGTCCGTCACACCCAAATCCCCTTACAAGATTACGACGCCCTTCAAGCGCTACTGGCAGAATGACTTATGGACGAGGCTCTTTGATATTTTGCTCAATCCTTGCCTCGTGCGTCAGGACGGCAAGTTGCCTCTGTGCGAGGAGCTTGCTGATATCAGACATGAGATGGAGGGTTGGCTGCAGAACCACTGCAATCGGAGTAGTAACACGCTCAAGGGCCTGCTGAAAAAGATCGAGCTTTCAGTGTACACTGGGTAGCATCATCTTACTTATTCTCGTTCTGTCTCTGTATATACGTACCTACAGTAATAACTCTCTTGCTGACCTCAGGTCTCGGTCTACACGATCAATTCATGCCAAAAGATGATAGCTACAATATGAACCCAGAGGTCGTCTGGGCAGCGAAACACAACAACCCATGGCACAACTGCGTGGAGACAATGGACAACAGATACTGAGAAGAAAAGACGCGGACACCATGTTACTCGTCATTCGATCATGCGTGGCCCACGCCGCCCATTGGTGGAGCCGGGCCAGCTTCGTAGGGGTGAGGAGGACCATTCGGTCCTCCAGGGGGCATCATCATAGTAT
>PVYP01004412.1:0-11285 GCA_002995295.1 Rhizopogon vulgaris
CCGTGAAATGAATATGCGTTTTGAGTGAGTGGGTAGCCATGATGAAGGAGAAATTTGAAAGAGAAAAGGCACGAGACCGTTTTTGGCCTTATTAGTGTTAATCCTCCTCGCCGCCGCCTGCTGCTTGCCGCTCCCGTTCCGCCCGATTCCTTGCATGAATGGCTGGCAGCTCCTCCACTAGATATACCTGCTCGCCTTCTTCTCACCGCCCCAGAGCTCACTCTCGCACCAGGATACTCACCTGTAGATAAATTCGATACAAAAAATAAATTGGTTGAGCTTATCGTCTCTTAGGCGGGGAGTCATTGTCAATGTTGAAAATGAAAGTGTGATAGTTCGATGCAAAAACAAATTGGCTGAGCTTATCAAAAACAGTCTGTTTGGCGGGGAGTCGAACCCCCCTCTCCCATGGCCATGTTTCAAGCATGACAAGCGGGTGTACTCATCCGGTATACTGCCAGAGAGTTGTCTGCGTTGAAATGGAACACGATATCAATGGTAACAGACGACGATTTACAACCCTATCCCTCTGCTGATGATTCTGGAGAACAAACTATTGCTGTGGAAGGAAGCCCTGAGCCAGAAACAACAGATATTGAGAAGTGTGGACCTGGCCGCCCACGCAAGCAAAAGGAGGTTATGACAGATGCATTGCAGGTGAAAATCTAACAACACAAGCAAGAATGTCCTCGATGATGTTCATAAAGGTTGATAGCTGCTAGTTTGAACATCACGACTGATTTTGCGATACACCATTACAGAGATGCTTGAAGCTGTGATAAAGTGTATGGGTGCGCGGTGGGTACTTACAAGGGGGAACGCTTACTAAGCTGTTATAATATTTATTTTCCTTTCTTTCTAGAAATGTCGCTACTTGCAAACAGCTGTAAATTTTGTTGACTAGGTGAACATCATGTTGCCCGGACAAATAAACCGCACACTGCTTACACAAAGCAACTGAAGCACGGAAAGCAAGATAAGGTTAGGTATTATTGCCATCCTCGTGGAGAAGCATTCATACAAGTGAGAGAGAAAAATGAGCAGGCAAATAAAGCACTAGCACTCTGTCACTGCGCGTAAAATCAAGTAATGAAACGAAACACATGCGATGCGTTCGAGTTCTAAACCGTTTTAATCGGAAAAAGCAGGGAAAAAACCATAAGGAAGAAAGAGATCTCACACAACAGATAGTAGAATGTAGCATGAGAGGGCTTTAGATCATAATGGGGGACTCGACTCGGAGGGCGATCAGTCATAGCTTAAGCTCAGTAAGCACTCTCCGCGCAAGCATCTGGTATTGCCAGCCATCGCCACCAGCCCTCCGGAATTGTATGCCATGGAGTGGCAGCCAAGGTACCTAAGAAAGAACTGTCAGAGGCTTGAAGATATGACGAGTATGAAAGGTCCATACCTTAATAATGTTAATTTCAAAACGGACTGATAGTGAACTGGCTCCAATAGATTCGAACACGTCACGATCAACTTCACCGGTAGGGAAGGGGGTTGGCCTTGGGCCTTGTGGCTGCGGCGTCGAAGCAAAATCACGGGGTATAGGCGGTAAGACCTTGCCCTTTGCAGGCGAATGAGGGCGAAACGGATCACGTTGTTCCTCATGGGGTGTCCCTGGCACAGGTCCGTTGGCTTCATGATGCCGAGAATTATCCGCCATAATGGTATGGGTGTTAGAGGAGACATTGAAAAATGACGACGATCCACTGCTCGGGGTAGCGCTCAATGCAGTCCCCATCGACGGCCTGTGAGGGAGCTCTTTCTCCAAGGGGGCTTCTTGTTCTTTCTCCCTTATGCTCTCTCTCTCGCGCTCCTTAGACTTCATACCGAAGGACATCTTAGATGCTTTCTTGACAAGTGATCGAGGCGTTATTCCCGTCTCGTTGGAGCCACCAGAAGCGGTCCTGCGGTGATGACTAGGGCGTGCTTGGGCCTGAGCCGGTTCAGGGACAGACGAAATGTCAATAGAGGGTACATGGATGCACTCAAAGCCACCCCGTGTCTCCCGATATTGAACCTGCATCCGATCAAGGACCTTCTTGATATCAGCCTTGAGCACAGATGGAGGTTTCGTAGAAGTGGTCGCCACACTAGCGCACGTACTCAGCACTTAACCAAACAAACGCGGTACTCAAGCTCACCTGAATAGCCCCTTGAGATGCACAGGCTTGAATTCCTTGTCGGTGTGGTGCCCACTTTGCCCATCCTTGAAGCCATCGTCCTGATCAGCGGCGTCCTGCTCGGCGTTCTCATCCACCTTTTCGGTACGGGTAAAGCCAGTTGGACGTCCGCTGCTCGCCCCATAACCAGTCGAAGGCCGCCTGTGTCGTCCGATGGTGCCACCAATGCTAGGCAGCAAAGCGCCACCAGTGCTACTCCGGCGTTCATGCCGTATCTGGCGACCTTGCGGATCAAGGATAGTCGCAGCCCGCCTGTGTACGTTCCCAAGAGGCTGGCTTTGGCTCGCAGCAATAGGCTGGGGCGGAACGATAGTCGATCTCCTTACATCAACGTCCGCAGCCCGTTTCTCGCCCTCATCTCCTCCCGATCGCATCGGCACACCGCCCACCATCGTCGTCCGTTTCCCAATACTCCGCTTGACATCATCGCCCTTCCCAACAAGAAGCGTACCGAACCTCCGCACGAGCGTCGCGCCAGCGGACAGTGCGCCGCCTTCGTGTGCGTGCGCGTGCGTACGGTCCTCGTCGGATAGAACCCTGCCCTGTTCCTGCTCCTGTTCCGAGAACTCGTCCTCCAGACCAGCTGTATGAGGCACCTGCTCCTCGCCCTGCTCGTCTACACGTTCTTCGCCACCGCTGAACACGCCACCCAATCCACGGAGCGCAGTCGGGCGCTGGCTCATGCTATGGCTGCGGCGGTGAGTAGATGCAGGCGGGGCGCGGGGGAGAGCCGTCTGTGGTCCCGGCGTCGGAGTCGTGGACTGAGGAATATCGAGGCGCTTCGTGGCGGGAAGCCCTGCATCACGCGCTCTGACTTGTCCATGGAACGTAGCAGAGGTCGGCGATGCCGCAGCAGAAGCTGCATCATAGGACATATCGGAGTAATGCGAGGTCTCTGGTGCAGGCAGACGCGGGAGAGGCATGCTGTAATCGGCTTTGGCAGATGCAGGCGCGGGAAGCTGCTGTTGTTCCTTCTTGACAGGAGCTGGTTGGGAGAGGCGCTTAGTCGCAGGGTAGGGAGGTGGCGCAGAAGCATCGACGGCGGGTCCATTGGCCGGGGTAACTGATTGGATGGAGAGCTGGGAGCTGGCAAAGCGCCCGGGGCCATAGACGCGCTCGCGCTCCAACTTCTCGCGGGAAAGATAGTACATAGCAATCAGCGGATGGAATCCCTGTGTGGGGTCATGAGGCTCGCGTGCACCATCGCCAACAGACAGGAGCGACTGAGACGTGGGAGGTGAGTGAGATGGAGTGATGGGTGGCGATGAGGAGGGAGAGAACAGCTTCCGGCGATAAAAGTCAAATCCAGAGAACCGCTTCGACTTCTTCGAGGGACTCATCGTAGACTCATTCTTGTGGGCATTCGAGGTCGATCCATCGAAGGATATAGCGAGGGAAGAGTTCGAGAACTCAAAACGGTGACTTGCGCCGTTGCGACTACCGCGCTTGCGGTCCCATGCCTGGACCGCACGGATATAAGAATCAGATTCGAGCACCTTCCGAAGGTTTCGTTCGATTTCCTCCTCGGTTCCAAACTCGAAGCCTTTCATGCCTTTGATGACTTGTCTATCAAGCTCATCGGGGCGGAGGGGTTCACGGTGGACCATGTGTGAGTCAGGGGGGCCATTAAAGCCGCGAAGCATCCATGGATGCTCAAGTACCTCGGAAAGCGAGGCACGGGCAGGGGGGTTGGTGACCAGCATCCGGGAGAGCAGGTGCTTGCATTCTGAAGAACTGAGCAGTGAGTAAATTGCTTCATAATACAAATTGGACGCACCTGCGCTTAGCCACACTGGATACTCGACCAGACCGCGCTTAATTTTGGCATGCAGTGCGGGCATACTCTGATCGTCGAAAGGCACTTTGCCGCAGACGAGGACATACAGAACAACTCCAAAACTCCAGACATCAACTTCCGGGCCTGTGTAGGCCTTTGCATTTAGAAGCTCAGGAGCTGCAAAGTATAGGGAACCACAGAAGGTCGACAGATGGTGGCAAGGGTCATAGAGATTGGACAGGCCAAAGTCGATTATCTTAATATTGCCCGTCTCAGATATGAGGATGTTCTCGATTTTGAGATCTGTAAAAAAGATTGATGAGCATGTGATTCTCCAGACACAGCGGCAACGGACCTCGATGAACCACATTGTTCCGATGGCAGTAATCGAGAGCACTTCCTATTTGGCGAGCAAACTTGCGAGCGACACGTTCCCGCAGCCGGCCATGACTGATGATATAGTCTAGCATCTGACCCCCGTTTACATATTCGAATACCATGTAGTAATGATGCTGATGGATGATCATTTCACGCATGCCGCAGATATATGGGTGATGAAGAAGCATAGAGAGTGCAGCCTCTCGGAGGGTGCGTATCTCTTTTGAAGCATCTTTTGAAGCCTGCTTTGCGACTGCTTCCGGTGAAACATTTGAACCATTTGGCGGGGTAGTCTGGGGATACACCCGAGGAAGGATTTTGACTGCGAGCTGCCAATTTATTCAGACGATGTGTTTTATATGAAACACAACACGCACCTTCTCATCTGTGACGTTGTGAATAGCCAACTTGACCTTTCCCATGCTGCCAGCTCCAAGGGTCTTGGTTAGGGTGTAGTCGCCAAGGATGCGATTCGAACTTCGACTCTGCTTGCTGGTTGAACCATGTCTGGTCTGGCCATGCTTTGAGTCTGTGGTCTGCTGTCTGTCGCGGTCTGAAGAACTCGTTGGAGTAGGGGTACTGAATACCAGTGGAGGCATTGAAACTGGACGAGGTCTGTGCGACGTGGCCTGTGGCCTTGGTGCAGGCAAAGGGCGTGGAATAGCAAAGTTTGGAATGAAGTTGGGCGTCGTTGTGAAAGTTGTTGCCGCTGTTGTTGACGATGTGGAATTGTGTGTCCTTGCTGGTAGGGGAGATGAGAGAGGCTGTGGCTGAAGAGCCGAAGGTGATTTCGTGATTGCAGTCATGTCAACCGACGACGGAATAACACTTGCGGTTTCTTCAGGGACTTGACCCAACGACGCTGGCAGCGACCATGGATAGAACTGGGACGCCATTCAACGTTCTTCAACGTTAACCAACCTCTTTCAAAAGGCAGTGCTCCACCAAAACCGCCCTCATCAGGGTTTTTCCAAAATTCACTCAGGGCGACCCTCTCATAAGGGAACTCGCCATTTGGTCAAGGCGGCCACCATGCTTCTGATTTTCTCATATCTCGGCTCATTCTCAAGAATCAGAATGATTCTGCTCTGCCTCAAGATCTTTCAAATTCAATCAATTGCGTGCAGGTCGGAAGCAACGTCCATAGCTTCAACCCCCACACAAACAAAATGGAGAGGCTGCGCGCATTTTGCTCACGCCTCGAACTTAAACAGGGTAGCGATGCCAACTGTCAAGGCACTGACATGACAGCTTCCGCAGGCCTCCGCTACTTCCGCTGCTCACATGAGTGCATGTGAGGAAGCAAGAATAATGCTACAAGTTACAAGCTTACCTAGCGCTCTCAGGCTGTCGAAGAGGACATAAATAGCAGCATTGATAAAACTCACTCTTTGTATTTTATTGTAGTTTCATCAAGGAAGCAGGGGAAGTCATGCGCAAGGATATCAAACTAAACGCCGAGAGTCATCTTTTCGACTTTGGACTGTGTTCTTGTGCGGGTAGCCATTTCACTGGATGTTTATTGAACATCGGCCATGGGGGCAGGACAACCTATCGATAATGTGAATTGGCCAGGTAAACGAAGGCTTCGTGAAATAAACACACCAGAGACAAAGCGACAGTGCACAAGATGAATGTGCCCAATGTTATCTTGAGAGAGCTGAGAGTGAACCCAATCACAAAAGAGAGGAACTACCAGAGGAGATCTAGTTGGCTTCAACGTAAGAGCGGCGAAGTGCACATACTGTGCTGATAATGAACACCACCCGGACAATATTGTCCACCTTCGTCTGCCCTTGGAAGTCCTGAATTCAGGTTGTTGCATGGTCAACTGCTTTCCTGATGCAAGAAATAAGTACGTACTATTCTGCCCTCCACTAGTTCCTGTAGAGTCATGGTCTTGTCTGCGATTCTGCAAAGTTCAAGCTTGCAAGCGCTTTGTGGACCAGACGACACGTGCGTGGGAAATGCGGAAGGTCAGCATAACCCGGGCCGGTCCCTGCAACAACAACCCCTAGCTTATACCCCTCTTCCTGCCTGCCTCAATCAATCAACCATGCTACTTATTCCCAGCGATGATGGCCCCATCGACCGCTTACAGGTGGAAGAAGTTAATTGGCAAATTGGACAGCATGGCGCCTGTTTCACTGCTATGTCAATCAGTCTCCAACCTTTGAATCCCCCTCGTTATGAGAAAGTCGCGGTGAGCTCTGCAACGGGTATTCAGACATCGGACGAAGATATCATTACCAGTACGTGATTGATTCTAAAATTAAAAGATGGCAGTCGATTTAATGCCTGTACTAGGCGCACTCTCCAAGGATACCCGAGTCGTTATCGGTTATTTGGCAGCGGTATATCATGATCAGCCCCCAATTCCAGGCTGCCTATGGAATACGAATGATTACTCCTACATCGGTCAACTTGCAGCAAAATTGAACGCGGGTAACCTAACGCTGAACAGCCTGAAGTGGCAGGGTCCTGGGCACGGCCCGACCAAAGCACAGAGATACACTGCACAGGCAGTGGTGGCTCAGATAATGGCAGAGAGGGATGATGCATCCAAGAATCATGATCACGACGGCGTGCAGGGGGAGTTGGACAGTTATCATATGTCTGTGTTAGGCATTTTAGACCTTCACAATGAAGCGAACCCACTACTGTCCACTTGCCTATGAGTACTTTGTTTACTAATTCCATGAGTCAATTAATTAATGCGACAGCTTCCAAGCTCTGTATGCATGATGAAATATTTGAGTGGTTTGGATTGAACGCTGAGTACGTACTTTAAGCTGACTCGAGGCGCTTCACCATTCGAGAGTCGAGACCAAGCCTGCCTCATCGCCATGAATTACCCGTGCATGAATCGTGATGTGCGCGGTTCCATGAAGATACGTGGTAACAAGGAGTTTTTGCAGACGCAGTGTGCGTTATCATGGCAGAAATCATGTACGACTCGCTTCATCTAAATGTCTGCCCGATGGCGAGCAATAATATTATTATACGGACCTCTAGAGCTTGGCGACATCAATGAAGCAGGTGTTGTGGTCGTGGCCAAGCTCTGGAGGTTCATCAGAAGCATCTTGAGGATCCGGAACCCATGGCAAAAGACATAAGTATTCATCGTGAGGAGTGACTCCTCTCTGATTTGAATTGTCATATACGCAGCAGACGAGCTCTGGATATCCAGACCACAAGGTAAACACGAGTAGTCCTGGTATTGAGGACTCGAAGTTGTATCAAGTTGTTCAGATTGGCCGTGCCCATTGGCGCCTGATAATCATATGCCCGTGCGATAAGTCGGACATGGACGACGTCTTGGCGACGATAAGGCCTGAACAGCCTGAACGGGACCGGCAATCAAGGAACACCCACGAATAAGAATAAAGCTGATATCATGAGTAATTTACGGACTCTATCTTACAGCCATTATCCTTGACACTCTCGAAACCTACAGACCTCCAAAGCTGGATTACGCAGTCCAGAGTAGCCCGTTGATATGTCTGACCACTCTGAAACGCTGGAGAAGGCGGAAGTCGCGAAGTCCGAGCTGCTTGATAACGGGGCGGATGAGGTTGAGCTGGCGAGGATGGGATACAAACAAGAGCTGAAGTGAGTGTTTGGTCATTGAAATTCAAGTTGACGCTGCTTGCTTACCGTGGTGAACACTACTACGCTTTACAAGACGCGAACTCGGGCTTCTGCAGGTAAATTGACCAACATAATTCGATTCATTTCAAAACAGCTCATTGTTCTCTACGAAGAACTTCGGAGTGTCTTTTTCCATCATCAGCGTTATAACTGGCATCCCGTCTCTGTTCCTGTATGGTTTGGTGCGTAACACTTTACTATCTCTTTCGTTATTTCTTGAATAAACATGAACATGGTACGTGGATACAGAACACTGGAGGCCCGGCGGTCATGGTATGGGGTTGGGTGGTTGTTGGTGAGCAATTCAGCATGTCTTGTCTCGGAGCTACGGCCATAACGATACTCCAGCATGTGCCACAATGCTTGTAGGACTTGCCATGGCAGGTAAGCCATCGCGGCAATCAAGTATACGATTGTTTTGGCTAACTTTTGTGAAAGAGGTCTGCAGTGCACATCCTACCAGTGGTGGTCCCTACTTTTGGGCTGCTATGCTGTCTGACCCAGAGAATGCCCCACTTGCGTCTTGGGTCACAGGCTGGTTTAACCTGCTAGGACAAGTCGCGGTCACGACTGGGATTAGGTACATCTCACTGTGAAAAGCTAAAAGTGATTTTATTGATGACTCCTCTAGTTTCGGTTGCGCCAATTTCATCTCCACATTGTGTACATTCAACACCTCATTCATACCAACTCCGAAAACTACCATAGGAATTTATGCTGCCATCTTGGTTAGCCAAGGTCTGATCAATACATTCGGCGTCCACCTCCTAAAGTACCTCAACAATATCTCCGTCTATTGGCATGCCATCGGAACGACGTCCTTGGTTATAGCTATACTGGCTCGCGCTCCCTCGCACCAGTCCGCTGACTTCGTTTTTCGTACTTTTATTGACGGTACAGGGATTGCTGGCAGTGAGGGATGGGGTACCAGAGCAAGTAGTGCATACGTCTGTGTCATCGGCATACTCATGGCACAGTACACGCTGACTGGTGAGCTCGATATCCCATCGCTTGTCTAAATAAACTCAGTCGTCGTGGCTTCCTGTCAAGGTTTCGATGCCAGCGCTCATGTAATATCCCGTTTAAATGGTCTGAATGGCGACACTGACACTGAATGAGGCAGATGACAGAAGAAACCCACAACGCTGCTATGGCAGGATCGATTGGCATAGTGTTGGCAATAGGAGTGTCAGCTGTCCTTGGGTGGTTCCTCATCCTCGGGTTATTATTTTCTATCCAGGATTTAGATACTACCGTTGCCTCTGCCACCGGACAGCCAGTCGCCCAAATCTTTTTAGACACCGTTGGGGAACGCGGAGCAATCGTACTCATGGTTATCGTTATTGGAGCGATGTACTTCTGCGGGTAAAGCACCACAAAAACACAGTTCCACGTGCGATACCTGACCATATTCTATCTGCAGTACTTTTTCGATCACATCCAACTCTCGTATGATGTTTGCGTTCGCCCGTGATGGTGGCATCCCAGGACATTCCTTCCTTCGCAAGGTGGACGAGAAGCGTAGTAACCCAGTTAGAACAGGTTTGTGTCCTCCTTTTCCTTCATTTCATCTACCTACCAACATCTATCTGGGCAGTATGGCTCGCGTGTACTCTCAGCTTTATACTGGGCCTTCCCAGTCTTGGGAGCTCTGTCGCATTCGCGGCTGCGACTAGTATCGCAACAATCGGATTATACATATCTTATGGCAAGTTGTCCGTTCACTCAAGTATTTTTCGGGTCGGATCTGACGTTTAGTGCCAGCTATACCCATTGCTCTCCGTGTAGTTTACAGAAAGCGCTTCGTGCGAGGTCCATTCCACCTCGGCGCATTTTCCATACCAATTTCCATCGCAGCGGTTATATGGATCTCGTTCATCGCTATTGTATTCCTTCTTCCTCAAGCCAACGTACGTGCCGTTGTCAATGCCATTGTAGCTGTTGATCTAACCTTCATATTAGCCTGTCGATTCCCAGACGCTGAATTATGCTGCGGTGGCTGTAGGGATTGTCATTGCGTACAGTGTTGGGTTTTGGGTGATTAGTGCCCGCAAGTGGTTCGTCGGTCCTGTCAGGCAGATATCAGGCAAGTCCTCGAATTCCGCACGTGTTCTAGGACGCTTACGTCAGATCAAGTTGATTAATTGTAGACATGTTGAGATGTGCCAAGTATGCCGTCGTATTATCCATATCAGAATAATTACATTTCAAGGTGGTTTCTTCAACCATAATTACCGTTGCAACAACTGCAAATTCAGCTGTTGTAGAAGTTGACGGGGTAAAGAAGTATAGTCTGTACCCCTCAGTACGCACGACATTTCCAGTCCGTTAGATACGCATGCTCATTGCTCAGGTTAAGTTTTCTTCGTCAGACGTGATTCGAGGCTTGAAGCTCCTCTTGAATGACATCGTTATTATTCTGATGAGGAAGACATACTACGTGACCACGCGGTATGGTGCAGTCCACTTATGCCGCTCCTCGACAACAGCACTACTTATGCGCCACTACTTTTGTGCAAAATTTGTGGCATTTTGTGCCATCGTGAGAAAACTAAAGAGATTATGAGAGTCTGAGGTTGACAGGGGTAATGCGTGAATGGACTCCGTTGACTCTAGACTGGTAGCGCGCGGGATAATGATAGCGCGCGCGTTGGCAAGAAGCGGCGCACGTTAAGACAAGACATCATGTCGCCCGTCAAGGGTTCGAATCCCGCCTTCAGGCCATCTGCTGTGCGTTATGAAGTCCCAATTATGTTTTGTCCCACTGAGTTATCACGCAGAACTACGAGTTAGCTTGTCTTGCTCCAGCACTTGACACGCTGCCCCCAGTACTCATTCCTAGGCGTAGCGGCCCTCTTCCCTCGTTGTTGCACTGTGGGTACCCTTACCCAGTGGAAAAGCTTGAGGAGCTTGTTGCCACGAAATTTGCGTACGCCATGGAGACTGCCGAGCATGGTTTCAATTTCACTTCAATGGTCTATCGCGTTGAAGAAGCGATTGGTCATACTGCAAACCTCAAGATCGTCTAGTGTGAAGGGCAGGAGTTGGGTTTCCTGTCTCTCTGCACCAATTATATGCGAAGCCCAAGGTTAGCTGAAACTGAGCCGAAACTGAAGCAGCTGTTGGGGGTTGAAGGTCCGATGAAGTGGTATCTGGATATGGAGCACTGGTACTGGCGGAAAAGATATTGAGTGTTCATGAATTTTTATGTAAAGAACGTGCCGCAGTTGAAAGGAACACTTCACTTAACTATGTAACTCATACAGACACCACGGGCTACTACCGGAGTA
>PVYP01004427.1:8114-19013 GCA_002995295.1 Rhizopogon vulgaris
CTACACAGTAATGCAAACTCGCTTCCCCCTCGGTAAGCAGATGAACGCGGGCCATTCCTTCTTCCGTGCTCGGAATGAGACCGCCAAGAACAGCAGCTAGTCTGATTTGTTTCTGCTGCGGGCCTTCCCATCCGTTTGGATGGGTGAGGACGAACTCGATGCGGTTCTCGAGTGATCGCCAAAGATTAGAACCGCTCGCATGCGTATCCTCGATGTAGCTGCGTGCACAGCGGAAAAGGTATTGCATGAAGTCGCCGAGTACCTCGACGGCATTCTTGCCTCGTGGAAGAGGTGGGATGTCATTATCAGTGATGTGAGAGGCGGCCAGATGCTTCGCCCGCAAGTGAAGTTTCCACCTAAATGTTGAACATGCCCAGTTAAGCGAGCGCCGATGCGGGTATTCGCCAAGACATACCATTCCAGCTTGACCCACCCTTCTTCCTCGGCTCTCTCAATTATATGCTCCTGTCGAGCTTCCGCACCAATTGCACGGGGAGTGCCGGTAGTATCATAGTATAGTACAGAAGGTATCTTCGAGTTCCCTCCGCTGTGCTCTTGGGCTGGGTATCTGACATTCGCAATCGGCAACAAATCAGGACTGTCTGATTATGGAGGCTGACCTAGTGACAGGCTCTATCTTAGGGACTTCTCCCGGATCGAGTATACAATAGGAGATCCCACTGTATGTGGTGCCCACGTCGAAGGCAAGCACTAATTTGCGGGATAGTCCATTGTATGGCTGACGGGGAAGCATATTCGTCAAGTGGCTGATGCGTAACTGGATGAACGTCGTAAGCTCCGCACGCCGTCTTATACCTCGTGGTAGAGGCCACGCATGGATGCCTCTTCAGATGGCCGTTCACAAATTTCACCACATCACCTCCCAACATTCAACGAATGACAACATTAGGTTCCCTGGGGGTAGTGGGTGTGCTACACACGGGTGATCTGCAGAGGGCTATCGGCTTGGCCCGCATTCAGGTGTGCCCTCCCTGATTCTTCTTCTAGATAGAAATAGCATCAGGACAAGAGTCAACGGAGAATAGATGCCTCGAGGCCACCCCACAAGAGCACGCTCTACGGACTTCTGATCGAGGTAAACGAATTAAGCTGATAAATTGCACCGGTGATAGGTGAACTACCCACCTGCTGCGTCCAGCATGGGAAAGGAATGTAGCATCTTCTGTGTGGGATGTTCTTATTGTAAAAGACGGGCTTAGCACGGTGATTGGTGTCGTAGGATTGCATTCATCCAGCTGACCTAGGACGTTGGTGGATGTTGATATTCAGGCGGAGACCCGTTTTGACTCCTGATATGACACATACTCAATAAGCGAGCTGGGACAGACGACACATAAATCAAGATCTGACGGCCATATCACGAAACCACCAATGGTGCATAGTAGACGTAATACGCCCATCGGCTATGATGTACCACCAGTAGTGCCATGTAAATTGGACACAGGGAAGAACAACGTAGCAGTGCAACATCATGCCGCCCTGACAGGAGATGACGGACCATAGCATGACTTCCAGGCGATGAAAATAGACCAAGCTACTGGCTTTTGACGACAAAATGACTTCAAGCATGCCTACACGCGGTCCGCAATGTGATCTGCGAGGCGATTTAGAACGTTAACTCAGCGTGTCTCCGACGCGTCGCCTGATGTGCATCGTACCGGGCACGAGGCAGACAACATGCTTCTACCACATGGCAAAGCCCAGCCCTTCAAGATGGTCAACATTCGTTACCTTGTAACCAATACAACCATGAACTCGTCGACCTACGGGTTCTTACCATCTAAATTCTTCACTGTACCCATTGCCCTTAGCGCCCCTGTGCTCATGTGTTTCTGTTTACGGCGACCCCGCGCGTTCTTTAACTGGCTGAAATCCCTGCGTTTCTTCCATGACATCAAAGCGGAAGAAAGATTTCTTGAGCTGAAGAAGAAATGCGAGGATGAGGAAAGGAGACGTGCATCAGTGGAGGACAAGCTGAAGAAACTTGAACTGGAGCAACAAGGTTCGGCCCAAGAAAAAGGCCAACTGAAAACGGAAATTGTCCGGCTTACAGCCGCTCTGAAGAAAGCAAGCACAGAGGCCGATGAAACTCAGGTGAAGTTACGACAGGAGCAAGCGGAGAGAGCGAATGTCCAGCAAGAGCGCTCCAAGCTCCAAGATACGTTTCAAAAGCTGCAGAAAGAACTCAGCGCGTATCAACTACAGCTTAGCTCGTATCAGCAACAGCTACTTGTGCGGGAGAATGAGAAGAAAACCTTGAGGAATGAGTTGCTGGCCTTGCAGACAAAGTTCAACGATCAGACCACTCTTCTTAACGACCGCACGCGAGAGCTGCAAGGTGCACAGGCATTCCTGAGCAAGGCCGACACACTCTCAGGAGCAGAGGTCATCAGACTAGTCGACGAACTCAACCAGGAGATCATGCAGACGGCAGCTTTTATCTCGGATTCCTTTGATTTCGCTCGAAAGCCTGAGCACGCGGATGAGATCAAGGAGGCGAGCTCACGAACCAGTGAGCTGATTGGACCCACCATGACGACGCTCTTGGGTACCGTGCAACATGGGGAAGACCCTCTATTGATCCAGGTCGCACTCCAGGCCGCTACAGTCGAGTTCTCTCGTTGGATCATAATGTCCTGGGACTTCGACGGCTTGCAGGCTGAACAGCCACTGGCAGAAATCTATGGTGACGTTCGGGAAACAGGTGAGACTTCCGTCTATGTAAAGAAGTGAGGATACTTAAATGGGGTTGATAGAAAGTCAAGCAATCAGCGGCCGGTGGCGCGCTTTGACCCGGTCTCATGCGCAGAAGGTTGCTCTGCAGGAAACGGATGTGCACTCCACGATGGTTGCGCATATCAGCGACACGCTCGTGATTGTGATGATTGCAGCTGGCTGTACCAAGAGCTACGAAGAGGCTTATCGAGAGTTCACCATGAAGTTCGGCGAACGCGTATCGAACATTGTCCGCATGGCATTACGGCTTAATAGAGCAATGGGCGAGGAAGTCACATCAGCAGATCTCTGGCCCACTCATGCTGCGGCCGGAGAGAAGTTCGACACGGAATCGATGAAGGACTTTGATGAGGGTAGCGGGGCTCAATCAGGCGTAGTTTTGTGCACGACTGCGCTCGGCTTACAAAGGTCAGAGAAGGTTGGGAATGGTGAGAACGCCGAAAGCAGGACGATGACACTAGCGAAACCCAGAGTTGCTCTTGAAGCTATCGCTGAAGGGATGGAAAGGGAGGAGAGCAGCCCGAGTCCCTCAGAATTGCGAGGAAACTGACATTCGTGTTGGTACATACGTCTACGTAGTATTCTATTCGTTTGACTCGTTGTTCATAGTTAGGTTATTTGCGATTACTGTAATGATTTATTATTAACGCAGTTCAACCGATGCATAACGTTACTGGACGACATACCGCCGACCGTTTCGACTCGAATCAACAAGCATTGTCTCCCCAGACAGACCGTACTAGACAAAGAAAGAGTCGGCGTCGTTCCCTCTTTACTACTACACGACCTCATACTCCTTGACTGAGACTTCAACTTGAAGTACACATGGCGAAGAGAAAAACAGGTCCACCTTACACAAATCGCTCCGCCGAATATGTGCTCATCACCTACCCATGGGGCATGGGCCTTGACAATAAGAGGCGCGACTCCCGGGACTTTGACAGGCTTGGTGCATGGATTCAGTATGTGCTTCACGAAAAGGGCATTCATGCACAAGTAGAATGTATATACACCATGGGAACAGTGAGTACATCGCCATTAGATTGCACAAGTACATGGTCAAAATCCTATCTCACGATGGCAGAGAAGTGAGGTGGTTGTACAACTACCGCATGGCACGGATATTCAGTCACTTCTCGGAGAGCACAAATGGTCACTTATTGCAAAAAAGTGGGATGGGAATCCAAACGATCCTAGATCATCTTGCATTTTTGAGTATAACTTCCGGAACAACGGGGACCCTGGTAATCGTAAGTTCCCTTGTCTGTTTTACTTTCGTTGTACATTTACCTTGGACCTTCTCGCAGATAACTGGGCAGACCAATATCCTAACCCACTCCCTAAGGGAGCCACTGTTCCCGCAAAGTCCCCGTATCCTGAGCCAAACTGGGCTGAGCCTCCCAGCTCTATTCGTAGTCTCGTCCTTCCAATACCATTTAGGCCGCCGCCACTTATTCCTGAACCTGAACCAACACCGACCCCGGCGCCTGTTAAAACGACACCTCCGCCTCCATGTATTCCTATCCCAATTTCGTCATCGCAGTCAACTCCAATTTCCCCGCACCCACCTGTTAACATCACTGTAAGCCGTCTGTGGTTAAAAGTTAGTGCTTGCGTGGTTAAATATATACAGTCAGCGTTCAGACCTTACGAACCTCCTACGCAACACCCAGCTCACGGGACTTTCATCAATCAGACTAATCAGTCAAAAAATACATGTGCAGATCATAGTAGCCCACCAGCGAAGGGAGACAATCTACCAGGCCTTAAATACATCAAAAAGCTAGATCCTTACCAGGAAGGTATGTCACCACTTTGTGCACTTAAATATTATTTGCACATGTGACCGTCTTCGCAGAGGAAGAAGCTGAGGCACTTTTGAGAACACCTCCACGAGATCATCGTGGTGATTCTCAGCCCATCAAACAAGAAATTATGAAGAGGGAACTGACTGACACGGAGTACGAACTTAGTAAGCATGTATTGTGCTGCTGTGTTACAACCACTTCCATTCTCCTCAATGCAAACAGAATACCAGCCATCTTCAGAACTTATGGACGCCATCAATAATCTGATACAGGAACAAAACGAAGACAAGAAAGCTGCAGTGTGTGAAGGATCAAGTTTGACTGGCATCCCGCGGCTAGGGCCTTGTACGTGAATTGGTGGATATGGTCTTGTGCAGATCATAACATAGCGAACTTCAAAGCAGCAGCAGAAGCTTCTTACCAGCCATCTGCAGAGCTTGTGGATGCGATCGACAGTCTAGTCCGGGAGCATGGTCTCGACCTAAAGCCTTTAACTAAGGAAGGTTATCAACCCACTCTGCAAGACCCTCGGCAGAAAACTCGTGCGTCATTTTTACTCCTGACACTTGTACTAATAACCCTACGTCATGACGTGCACGCAGATTATCAGCCATCCGCTGAGCTGACGAATGCGATCAACAGTCTACTTCAGCAGAGCACAGTCAATGAAGAGGATCGGAAGCTGGTTCTTGACCCACGACGTGCGTGTTCTCCTCTCACCCTCAACCATACTGTTCAGCCCAAGTCTAGCACAAAAGAAGAGGAGGGTTGCACAAGGAGAACACCCAGGTATGTAATACAGATTCCAAGTACAAAATGCAGGGTTCATAGGGGACACTCAGGAACGAAAAAGATCAAATTTGAAGATGCATAGAATCTCTCGGATCGACATATACTAACCACCGTTTACTCGTCCATGCTGTTAACCACTGTCTCCAGCGCAACTTTTGGCTTAAGCAAGAGCTTGATATCCCACTGGTTTTCTCCCGACGTCGCTAGTCTAGTTGTTCGACTCAGGCCAAGGTCCGTCGTGCAAAGCACACGAACGCCGCCACTAGCAGGATTTCCATCTACGTATGCATCCTCCATCTCCTCCGCAGAATACGCAACCCCACCAGATACTGTGACCGTCCTCAGGTTGGCAGATGTGATCTCTTCCATCATGATCTTCTTTAGTTGTATTGCCAATTTGAAGAGAAGTTTGATCCTGTCACTCAGCTTTTTTCCTGCTGATGTACGAAGTACGTCTGGCGATGCAGAACACCCTGCAGCGAGCATGATATTGGCGAAACGCCCAGCAAGGTATGATGTAGCCTGTGCGATGAGCTGACTCTCGTCGTGACTGGGAGCATATGCGATTGTGAGCGCCCGCCACCTCCCTGATACAGCTTGTGCCTCTGGAACGCAAGTGTCATGACATGTACACCACGATATATGCTGCTAGCACTCACCTCCAACTCGTATTCGTTCATATGTGCTGGTGAATATGCTGTTCGTGCCATCGTCAGGAAGTGTCCATGAACGAATCACGAATTCGAGGAATTGGACGAAGCACGATTGGAACGTGATCTGAATAAGAAGGGGGTCGTCTTTGTGCTTTTTAGTGGCCAAATAATGCGCGTGTGGCATCCCAAATGATTCTATGACCATCCCACAGGCATTGTCGTCCCTTACTCCTCCAGACCGAAACGGAAATGCATCTACAATCGATTCCGCCATGTAGGCAGCGCTCTGGAGTATCTCGGCATTGAGCCTCTGCAGCATGGAGATGACGTCGGCACCCGAGGAGGCATCAGCGGTGGTCAAAAAGCTTTGTGCGCCTTTGAGCTCGAAGGTGCGGTCCTGGAGGAGGATACTCATTTGTTCCATGCGTTCTGACGTGGCTTTCAGTTGGTTCGTTGTGATTTCTAGATTGTGCCTCATTGAAGCGATCTCGACTTCGGTGTCTCGGAGTTTGGTTTCAAGAGCGTGTGGATTCTTGATAGATTCTTTCAGGCTATTCACTTCCTGTCGTAAGTTGTGCCTGTCCGCTTTGCTGCGACTCAGCTCCTGACTGGTGCTGTGTACATCTGCCCGGGTTCTCTGTATGACAGCCTTCATCTCCCGGATCAATTTTTCCGCATCGCTTCTCTCATCCTGCAGCTTCGCCCCAGCCTCTTTGCGCTCATTAATCAACCACTCATTCTCCCTGCGCAATCTATCCATCTCCTCTTTCGCTGACACAAGCTCTTTCCTAACCCGTTCTATTTCACTCTCCATGCTTTGGTTGCCTCGTTCAGGCTCTTGCGAGCTCCTGCTGCGTGAGGTAGTAGCGGGTGGTGGTGGTAGAAGCTGTTCGTGTGGCAGGTGGCGCGAATGGAGGCGCCCCATGTTTCCGTCAGCTTCTCGGACAGCATGATGGGTATTATTGCGTAGTGAGTGTATGGCTGGAGAGCCTGTGTGCTGGGATGAGCCCGAGTCCACATATGGCAGAGCCCCTCCTCCATCATTGCGCACCCGCGCCCCCGCCGGAGTGTTTACCTCTTCTTTCAAGGGAGATGCACGCAAGGCGCCGGTGACAGCACTAGTGTAGGATCTTGTCGCATAAGTAGGCTCTCGTGAGACCGTTTCCATTGCCCTGATTTCCCTTTCTTCTTTAGTCAAGGGCGGACGCATCTTGGGGGATGACGTCTCCTGCTCATCATGTGCTCTTTTCCTCCCCGCCATGTCTTCTTGGGCTGGGAAACTACGATCTTCAGGATGGTTTGCCTCGGATTTGGAAGCTACTATCGTTCGGCCAAAGAAACTCGTCGCGAAAGTGGATAGTCTGTCCATGGGGTCAACCTGGTGCTTCAGTCCGAAGGGGGAACGCGTGTGCAGCTTGCCAGATTCAACCCCATGACCTAGGGATCGATAAATCCGCGTCTCACGGCCATGTGGTGTATGCGTTTTCAAGATATCAATCGCTCAAAAAGTATGTCTGTTTGCGCTCTGCATTTCAGGGTCATTTTCTCATTTGTGCGATGAGAATAGATAACAGCGACACGTAGGTATGTTACAACATACAGAAAATTTTCACAAAATCACGCTCAATGTCTATGCAGGTTATGAAAAAGCTCTCGATCTCAGTCTTCCAAGTCATCCACCACAGATTCCAGTGCGATCTTTGGCTTCAGCAGAATCCTCAATCCAGCATTAACTCCCTTGGAACGCTGCCACAACCCGATGTCGGTGGGACACAGGACAAGGTTGTTCGCAATATCCTTGTCGTGGTTGTCGTCATATGCGTCATCCATGCACGCAGTGTCGAAAGTCGTGGCAGGTTTGATCACCACGACATCAAGACCCCGGTCACCGTTATTACCAATGAGCCTATTGATGCGAAGACCGGATTTCGCAAGCAGCAGGATCTTCTGGCTGAACTTCTGCTTTAGGGCATCGCATAGCTGCGACTGAGTAGCGTTGCAACCCGCGACGAGCAATATGTCAGCGAGCCCAGCTATGATCTTGGACGCGGCTGCAGCACAAAGCTGGGCATCATCTATTTGGAGGTGCTTGGAGAGCATGTTCGCCAATGCGCTCCATGCTGTGGAGACTGTCTGGGCTGCAGAGATAAGTCAGCGAATTAGTCGCAGACGCTAGTATACTGCTTACTGGTGCCAGTTTGGTCAGTCATTCCAAGTCTTTCTTTCCCTCCACCCGCGATCCAGGCTGTCGAGAGCCAGCAAATGTACTGTGAAACGTACGCCTGGAAGGCGATCTGGATGAGGATGGGATCGCTATGATTCTTAATGCTCAAGAAGTGGACGAGGGCTGCGCCAATTGACATGCCCACTTGCTGGAATAGCGCCGTCTCCTCATTGCTCCTGACTCCCCCTTTCACGAATCCGAAGGACTCTGTCATAGATTCTGCCATGAATGTAGCGTCTTGAAGGATATCAGAGTTCAGCTTCCGAAGAGCGCTGACCACCTCGCTGCTTGAAGACATCACACTAGCGTTCACGATGCTAGTGGGACGCTCTGGGACGCAGTTTTCCAGCAGCGCGCGGAGGTGGCTGAACTCTTGCATAAGGGCTGTAGATTCTTCGCGACCAGCATTTGCGCTCCTAGACTGCGAGCTGAGCTTCCTCAACTCGGCAAGCTCTGTGTCTTTTGCCTTCAGCTTGGCTTCTAGTGCAACGACTTGCTCTGTCAGATTCGTCCTTGCTATTTTTTCTTTCTGCAAGGACTCGACTTGGGCGAAGCTTTGCGACAGTTGCTGACGGCACACTAGTAAACTGCTCTTTGCATCCTGCAGCTCGGCTTGACCCTGAGCGGTGGAGCAGGTCAACTCCTCGAGGGCTTGCCGCATGTCCTGGCTTTGTTGTTGCAGGGTGGCATTGAGGACGTCATTCTTCTTCGTAAGCGCAACAGCGACATCTCCTTTCTCCTTCTTCATCCGTTCGCTCTCAGCGAGAGCCTCCTTATTCCGCTGCCGCAGCTCTGCGATCTTCGCCTGGAGGCTGCTCGTCTCCGTCATGGACTGATTGAGCAGGGACTGCACCTGCTCCTCGAAACGGCGGTTCTCTTGCTTCGCCTCGTCGAGAAGCTTCTGGAGGTGTATCACCCGCATGTCGTCGTACGTCTTGCTGCCGTCAAGGCTGATGACGTCTGCGTCGTGGTCATCGGGCACGGGGGAGACTTCTTCCCATTCTGTGCGATACTCAACGAGGGTGGCGCTTCGAGCGCTCGTTTGCGTAGTGAGAATGGGTCTAGCCGTCGAGGACGACGATAGTGACCAGTATGGGACGCCCCACGTCATCATTGGTTTTGGGAGAGGTTGTTGAGGTTGTTCTGTGTGAGTAGGATGATGTAGATTATTTGTCTGCTGCGAGGTTTTCCTTCCTCATGGCTGCAAGACATGCGTCCTCCATATGATGTGATAGTACCCAATTTGGTTTAGCTCTCACCAGTTGGGTGTAAGAGATTCTTACCCGATGATGAATAGCCATTCTCGTCAATCCCTAAGCCACGCAGCGTACTTCTCGAACCTTCACATGTTTGTAATCGGCGGGCACCTTGTGCGCGTGTCCTTACGAAGATCACCCATTCTTGTGTGCCGCATGCAGAGCATTTCCGCAGGATACAACAAATACAATCATAGGTATGTCTGATGCATGATGTCCCACATTTGCATTCTTGGGAGCTGTGCGTCTGCAATTCTGCGAAAACTGTGGTACACCTACAGCGGTAAGTACACCACCCCCAAATAATGCAGAAAAACCGCGTATTTTGAACAGCCGCAGGGTGCTCGTTAACGTTTCATGCAATGAAGTATGAGCAAAGCATAGGTAAATGGCTAAGCTACGGTACTGTTGTGGTGGTTTGGTCATCACTTTTGCATTAGACCTCATTGCGAGTCAGCGGCTCAGCGTGTGCGCGATTCTGAGGTACTCGGCATTCTCAACTTGAAGTTGATATTCTTAAGCTGAGCCACAGATCTACTAATAGTCACTCGAGAGAACCTGGAACTCACTTGCGAGATTCGTTTGAATTCCTGATGGTGACCCTAGGAATGAACCAGCCTGACCTACAGACCGCTATGCCATTTGCGATATTACAATTACAATCGATGACAATAGTCTGAATAGATACACTCACTCACTTCGAACATAGGAGTTGGAATAAACAGCAATATCATCCTGGGTAATCTGCGACTTTAGTAGCCCTCAATTGCTCTTTTTCGCACTTACGTTCGGCACGCCGCGGAACGTGTTATTATCTAGGAGTACTGTGTAATAGAGCCCACGTCATCCCCCGCTTCCTCTAGGTGTTTCAAGTCGAAGAATACTAAGCAAAAAGTACAGAAATTCTATCAAGAGTCAGTGGGAAACCAACACAGTACTTGAAAGCCCATGAACGCCTGAACTTCGGAGAGCAGACCCGTTGGTGAGTTGCTAGAACGGCTTCGAATTTGCACCATTATAGATTCGTATGTCCAGAACCGTCTGTTGGCAGTGGCCTGGCGGCTAGATCGCGAGATCCTATTTCGGATCTGTTCTAGTGAGCGACTCAGGACCGACAAAATACTTTATTAGAAATGACGGCTGTCTTTCCTTGTCTGGCTACGGGTAACCTTGCGTCAGTTGTGGAATTCATCTATAATTGCTTACAATAAATGTTACGGATACACTGATGGTCACTTCGGGGCCTTGGCGGGTACAAAGAACCAGCAGATACTGATTATGAACCTCAAGCCCGTGGCAATACCAAGGGTACCAGCGGACCCGACGGCATCGAGTAATGCACGTCCCAAAAATCCACCCAAGAACAACGAGCCGATGGCCAGAATCTTATGATCTCGGGAGATAACAAG
>PVYP01004481.1:2655-16520 GCA_002995295.1 Rhizopogon vulgaris
CTTTGACAAGGAAGTGACCAACATGTACGTCGCACCTATGCTCGGAGGAAAGTTGGATTAAGTACTATTGTGCGACTCAGACGCATCACGGGCGTGAGTCGGCTGATTGTGCAGTAACAAGCTTAAGGACTGCAATAATCGGATAGCCAAAGAGCTACCGGAGCACGAAATGTGATGATTCCAGCTCGGAAACGACAAGACACAGGCAAATCTTTTTCTGGACAATAGTACCAAGGTCTCATGATATTGCCGTCCGAGGGCTATGTCAGACGCTGGAGGGTTCATGCAGCGCAAAGAATGTCCAGGAACAAACTTAGCAACGAATTTGCTCGGATTGGTGGTGGGAGCGGGAGAATTTGACCTCCATCAGTTTTAACTTTGCGCGTGAGTGAGATATATATTTCTTCCTTGAGTGCGGTGTGTACGCTATAGGTAGACATGAGTTGCGGGAGATTCGGAGTCGGATGCGGTGGGTGGGGAGGGGAGCTCCTTGGAGTGGAGAGTAGCTCGCTGTCAAGAAACAGATATCCACGTCTTTCTATGTGTTGCTGGTGCACTTCTCCAGCTGGCGGGAATGGTCGATGTGAGGTCCTCATCTGGCTCTGCGGCACTTTGAGCACCGTCACGATGCTGGAGTCGAAGTGGGTTACGCTGACGTAAGGCAATATTGTGTCTGCTACTTACCTGGTCACAGCACTTGCCAAAGCCCGGCGAGCAGAATCCCCGAATCATGTCTGCGAATGCTGCTGCAGACAATGCTTCAGATGGGTTCAAGCATCAACTCGCCATCAAACTCTCTAGAGCATTGAACATCATCAATCCAAATGATTTACTCGCAGAGCGCGTTATTGACATAGCAAAAACCAACTCAGCAGATGGATTTGCCAAAGGTCAGTTTCATTGTGTCAGAAGTCATGTGTATTTACTGACGACTTGCTACAGCAGCCCGGGCCTTTGGCAAGTTTCAAGATTCCTTTCTGACTGAGCTGCATGACGAAATATTGTCACACGTCAAGCAGGAGGCCTCCGGGATTGCTCCTCGTCCCATCGAGGGTATAACAGTCCATGACAGCGAGGTCCTCGAGCCTGACCCAATCCGACAAGGCGGCCTCGTGAGGAGCGACACAGTGTGTTTATCAGGCTCAGTATTTTGGTCTATTCACTCATGATTTGCAGAGACATACTTTCCGTCAGCCTGCGAAGCCAATTGAACCGCCGACTCCTCGAGGGTCTTTGCTTGGCCTTGATAGATTAGCGAAAGAAAAGAGAGAGCAGGCAATCTTTGAGAATGGTCCTCGAAAGAAGCCGAGGCTGAACGATGACACTGTTTTCAAAGGTGCGATAAATGCAGCAACTTTCATAACGGCATCTCACGTTGTATCCAGTCCCCAATTTGCCAGTCGGACGAGGAAATAATTTGAGGCAGCGAGGAGAAGAGACACCGTCTCATCCAGGCGGCCTGTCCGATACTGCACGAAAGCGCTTAGAGGAACATAGACGACTCCGCGAGAAGCAGAAAGGTATGTTTGTTCTATACTACGATACATTGCCTCTCATCCAATGTCTTCTAGAGGGTATTACTGCAGTGCAGGATCAACGGTCTGATGCTTCACGAGGACTCGGGGATTTCCAGCGACGATCCAACCGTGACAATGGTAGAGGATGGGTTCGACGAGATTATGACAAGGAGCACCATAATGGACGAGGTTGGGATTCTACACCGCGTTCAGAGCGTGGTGGTAGCAACCGTGATGCACCCAGTGTCCGTGTACCGAATGTCGGGTGGGATTCAACGCCAAGGCGACAAGAGGGCGAAGGATCTGGTTTGGGAGGGGCAAGGAATCGCGCCTGGGATGCACCAACGCCACGCGCTCCAAGAGGCGGCAGCCCAGAAGATGATGGACTCCTTGGTGTCGATGTCCGGGAGTGGGAGGAGGAGCAGCTGCGGCTGGATCGGGATTGGTATACCGGAGCGGAGGAAGGTGGTGTCGCTGGAGATGAAGAACACAATCCTCTTGCGCAGTACGAGGATCTCAGCGCGCTGAAGGAGGCAGAGATCGCCAAGAAACAAGTGGTATGCTGTTGTTCGCATCTGCAAGCAACTGGCTCTTGCTGACACTTCTTGCAGAAGAGAATATCAGCCAGGCAAGCACAATATGTAAGCGTTCGATTCCGTTTCTTTACTTAGCCACTTACATGTTCTGTAGAATGCAGACAACGACCTCTGGGAAGCTAACCGGATGCTGACATCCGGTGTTGCAACCCGAAAGGAAGTTGATCTTGATTTCGAAGACGAATCTGAGTCGACAGTGCATGTCATGGTGCATGACATTAAACCACCATTCTTGGATGGCAAGACCATTTTCACGAAGCAGCTTGAGCCCATCAATCCGATCCGCGACCCTACGAGCGACATGGCAGTATTCGCAAAAAAGGGCAGTGCCCTCGTGAAAGAGAAGCGAGAACAGGCAGAGAGGGCAAAGGCAGCTGCTAAACTTGCATCTCTTGGTGGCACACAACTCGGTAACATCATGGGCGTGAAGGACGAGGAGGCTGAAGCTGAAGGTGCGCGCGTGTTCTTTGCCCTTGTGGCGCAGCCCGAGTTGGACATTCACGTAGTCCTTTTGGTATGTTGCAGCTTTGGCAGAAGCAAAGGAAAAGGCCGGCGAGAAAGAAGATTATAAGGGAGATTCCAAATTCGCTAGCCACCTGAAGGCCTCCATCGGGGTCAGTTCGTTTGCGAAGAACAGGACACTAAAGGAGCAGAGAGAGTATTTACCTGCGTTCGCGTGTCGGGATGAGCTTCTAAAGGTCATACGAGAGAACCAAGGTTAGTATGTATACTTTGCACTCATTTTACACTTTCTAATATCGGCCCTCTACAGTTGTCGTCGTTGTCGGCGAGACCGGTTCCGGAAAAACTACTCAGCTGGCTCAGTTCCTTTATGAGGAAGGGTACTGCGCATACGGTCTCATTGGCTGCACTCAGCCCCGTCGTGTGGCCGCCATGTCTGTAGCAAAGCGTGTCGCTGAGGAGATGGAGGCAAGTCTCAGAAATGGATCTTTTTTGATCGTGTCCTGACCCTTTGTGTAGTGCAAGCTAGGATCTATTGTTGGCTATGCTATTCGTTTCGAGGACTGTACATCGGCTGAAACCAAGATTAAATGTAAGGCTTACCCCTCTTGTTTGCAATTCGGTTAACCCGCCTTTTATCTTCTTTATTGTTAGATATGACGGACGGTGTTCTCCAGCGAGAATCTTTGAATGAAGGTGATTTGGATCGTTACAGTGTAATCATCCTCGATGAGGCCCACGAGCGTTCGCTAAGCACTGATGTTCTTATGGGTTTACTTCGAAAGAGTAGGTCTTGCCGTCAACCAGTTAGATATATCTGGGCTGACTATATGCTGCAGTTCTGTCCCGCAGAAGAGACTTAAGGCTCATTGTTACATCGGCAACCATGAATGCTGAAAAGGCAATTATTCTCAGGACTGATCTGCCAATCGGAAACTAACATGTTTGTAGTTTTCTGCATTCTACGGCAACGCGCCTTGTTATACTATTCCTGGTCGTACATTCCCGGTGGAGATTTTCCATTCAAAGTCTCCATGTGAAGACTACGTCGACAGTGCTGTGAAGCAGGTGCTTCAAATCCATCTTTCACTCCCTCCCGGTGATATCCTCGTCTTTATGACTGGGCAAGAAGACATCGAGATTACTTGTCAAGTCGTTAACGGTATGTCAGCACCAAATCTGAATGATGCCTTCTACTAAATCTTCTGTATAATAGAGCGACTAGCACAACTCGATCAACCCGCTCCTCTGGCAGTGCTCCCAATCTATTCGCAGATGCCTGCCGATCTGCAGGCCAAGATTTTCGAAGCCACTCCCGACGGACGAAGGAAGGTCATCGTAGCCACTAACATCGCTGAGACTTCCTTGACAGTTGACGGGATTTCCTACGTGGTCGACGCGGGTTACTCGAAGCTCAAGGTGTATAACCCGAAGGTTGGCATGGACGCCCTGCAGATCACACCCGTCAGTCAGGCCAACGCCAACCAGCGGACTGGCCGTGCCGGCCGTACAGGTAGCGGGTATGTCCTCGTTCTAGTCACGTGATATCATTTGTCCCTTAACTTTTTACAGGATTTGCTACCGCCTGTACACAGAGATGGCGTTTCGCAATGACATGTTCCCGAATACCATCCCAGAAATCCAACGCACCAATCTCGCGAACACTGTTCTCCTGCTGAAGTCACTCGGAGTCAAGAACCTTCTTGAGTTCGACTTCATGGACCCACCTCCTCAAGCAAACATTATAAATTCAATGTACCAGCTTTGGGTCTTGGGTGCGCTGGATAATCTTAGCGATTTGACGCCTGTGGGTAGGAAAATGTCTGAGTTTCCGATGGAGCCCTCCATGGCCAAGATGCTCATTGCGTCTGTGGAGATGATGTGCTCGTCAGAAATGTTGACCATTGTCTCGATGCTTTCAGTGCCAAGCATCTTTTATAGACCAAAAGAGAGGATGGAAGAGGCCGATGCGGCGAGGGAAAAGTTCAACGTACCAGAGAGTGACCATTTGACGTTGTTGAACGTTTTCAATCAATGGAAGAGCCACGGGTGAGTTTTTTCACCGTATCTTTGCCGCTGGAAGCCCATTATAACTTGTAGTTTCCGTGATGACTGGGCTACACGTCATTTTCTGCATCCGAAACTGCTCCGCAAGGCTCGTGAAGTAAGGGCTCAGTTGGAGGACATCATGAAGTTCCAGAAAATGGAGATTATTTCCGCTGGCACAGACTTTGACGTTGTCAGGTACGTACGGTGGCTGGGTCGATTGAATTATGGATATTGACCTTTTCACAGGAAAGCTATCACTGCTGGCTATTTCCATCAATGTGCACGTGTGAAGGGTATTGGCGAGTATGTGAATATTCGTACAGGTCTACCGACGCATCTGCATCCTACGAGTGCACTGTATGGCCTTGGATGTACGTGATTTACATATTTTTATTGAGTTTCGCTGACGACGACGACGAAGATACCCCAACATACGTTGTTTATCACGAATTGATCTTGACGTCCAAGGAGTACATGACACAGGTCACTGCCATTGATGCCATGTGGCTAGGTATGACAGCTTTTCTTAAGCATTCATTCTGACATAAATTAATGATGATTGTAGCTGAGTTCGGTTCGGTGTTCTACTCGGTCAAATTCAAGGACTTTGATGATCGTGGAATGAGGCGACAAGCTGATCGAGAATTTTCAAGAAAAGCGGAATTGGAATCGCAAATCGCGAAGCAAAGAGAAGAGTACGTCACCGCCGATCTCTCGAAATGCATTTACCTTCTTATTGACGCCTGTTGCAGGAATGCACAGAAAGAGGCAGAAAAAGCTCTCGCAGTCAAGGTTTCGAGTGGGAGCAATTCAAAGATCATCGTGCCTGGAACTCCAAGACATCCGGGCCTCACAGGCACTCGCGTTAGCCAGACACCTAGAAGACGGGTCGGGATATGATGGTTGTTTGGTAGATTACTTGCGTATTTTGTTTTGTAGATATAGTATCGCATGTGTTTAACTTTCGTTGGGAGCTAAATATATGCCGGCCGTGTACGAGGATAAAAATACGCCATCAGAACTGAAACTTTGAATGAGGCGGCATAATAATATACCTTGCCAACCGTCCAATGCCAAAAAGTCAGACGTGAGTAAAGGATGATCGTTACCAATTCAAGCTCGGAGCAGTGGTGCTCATCCTGTGAGATAAAGTTGGTCGTAGTAACCTGTAGTAACCTACCACTAACTGCGAGTACTTACTATGACGGCCACATATGCACCACATGAGAGCCAGGTACGCCTAGCCCACTCATCTCCGCTAGACACATTGGTTCGGCGTACTTCGTCCAAGCGACATGCTATTCGACAGAAAGAAGACCATCAGGCTCGAGCGCAGGCCGTTTCTTCTTCACGAGTGCCACTGTATTCCCCTCGGACAACCGATTCCCCACTGCCGCCGCAACGATTAAATGTCACCCCTCCATCCTATGCCAGCACAAGAGGGCCCGAGTCTCCTCTGTTGCACTCAAAATTCCGTAATTCGACGTCAAGCAATGCTACGGGACAATATCTCAACAACAAGTCGTTTCTGTCAATGACGGAGGAATGGAGTGGGTACTATGACGAACATGATGCATATTACGAAGAAGACCACGTTAGCATGTACCCGCAGAGCCACGGCGGCGCTTCCAGCCACAACCCTGATTGGCATACTGGGCCTGACGGTCATGTGAATGGTTTCCGGCCACTGAACATACAACCTCCTAGCCAGTCTCCCCCTCATGACATGTGTCTCCTTAAGGCAAGCACTTCCACTTATCCCGTCCCTACCGTTGTGGTCTCGGATGTCGATAAGCAGGTCGTCAATCAGCCAAAACCCGGTGGAAGGTCACCCATAGTTGACCCTGCTCCACGCATGAACTTTTCCAGGCCAGGCAGACCACCAATATTCTCTTCGGAAGAGCAGAAACGCCAGGTTCTTGAGCGAAACTCAAAAAGGCCTCGTTCTCCACACACTACTCAAACCCAAATTTCATTTTCTCCCATTACGCCCCAGACAGGCATCTTCCCTGACGGCAAGTTCTTGTCCCCTACGCACTCTAGCTCGCCAGGGGCATATCTTCAGCCACAATATGCCACTTCTTCACCAATGCTCTCCTCTCCCTCCCATGTACTGCTGCCTACTCGCCCGCCGTCTCTACGTCCGAGCTCGCCAGCAAGTTTGTACTCTACATCTTACTCCTTTTACCGTATGAGCGATAGCTCCCCATCCCCGACAGGCAGTTCGCCTTTTCCTTCTCATTCCCATTCACCTTCACCGCCGGGTAATTGTTCACCCTCCACCGAGCCTTCGACGTCGCATGAGTACCTCCAGCTAGGAATACAATATCACGAGGCCAACAAGCTACAAGACAGCGCGTTCTATTTTGAGAAAAGCGCGAAGGAGGAGGGTGGCTGTGGAGTGGGGATGCTCATGTGGGGACTGACGCTGAGGCATGGGTGGGGGTGCGAGAAGAATGAGAAGAGTGGCTTTAAGTGGCTGACAAAGGCCGCAGAAAGTGCAGTGGATGATCTTGGAAAGGCGAGAGAAGGGATGGACGTGAAGGCCGTCAAGGTGAGCACAGTCTGCGGAACTGCACATGGAAGCACTAATATTTTCCTCTCTCAGTCGGAGCTTGTGCTGGCGATTTATGAAGTCGGTCAGTGCTTCTTCCACGGCTGGGGTGTAGCTAAGGACCACAAGATGGCGGTAGTGCGTCACCTGTTATTACGTCTGACTCTGCTAACTACTTCCCAGAGTTACTATCGAGTTGCTGCCAACCTTGGTGATGCAGACGCGCAACAAGACCTCGCGTTCTGCTTAGCCAACGGCAAGGGTTGCAAGAAGGACAAGAAGGAGGCTGCTAAGTGGTATCGAGCTGCTGTTAGTGCAACCAGTATTATTGTTGCAAGGTATGAATTAATGATGATTTGCAGGTCGAACAAGGTGCCAGCGACGTCGGGATGGCGTGGATCTACAAGGACAAATATAAGGGCTAGCGAAGGATGCACAGAGCAACCATGTGTCTGGTGTAGCATCTCCCGCTTGAGCCTCGCTGGGGTAGATGGGGCCGCACTTTGAGACGCCGTGGATTGCGAGTGATATCTATTACATATACCCGTGAATATAGGAGAGAAGAGGAGGACAATGGATATACCATTTTACACAAATCATGTAGTGCATGTATCCTCAAACTGCGATTAAATGTACAGGGTCCCGTTGTCTCTCGCTTTGCTCTTGGAGGGACTCTGTTGATCAAACGCTTCGACATGAATGACAAGGCGCCAGGGAAGCATGACTTGGCCGACAAAGCGGCTGGAGTCATTTCCCAGAATATACTCTTCGGTGTTGACGAGGATGATGTTCAGAAGCTGATCAGTGCCCATGAACGAGCCGATGAAAACTCGATTATCGGTGGTCGCGATCCGGAGTGTGGTGGTGAGCAGAGACTTAAGTGCAGTGGCAGATGAATGTGCACTGTGTCGCATGCTGGAAGGTGATAATAGTGGTGAAGGCAGCGAGGATGACGGGGAGGCCATGTAGAGGAATATCTGCGCGGAGGTGTATGAAGTCACTGACTGAGACGCGCGCACACATGAGTTATGTAACTCACACGCTTGCCACCAAGTTCGAAGTTGATGAACCCTTTCGCTAGCTCAGTCTCGTTGAACATGCAAGGCCAATACAGCACTGTAAACACCCACAAGTATTCTGTCATTCTGCCAACCTACAATGAGCGCAAAAACCTCCCGATTATCGTATGGTTACTGGCAAAAGTGTTTGAGGAATAGTAAGTACTAGTTATTTAACATACTAAACGACGGGCTGAGAACACCAGTCAGTTTGCATGGGAGATCATCGTAGTAGATGATGCGAGCCCAGATGGAACGCAGGAAATAGCTATTGAGCTGGCGAGGGTGTACGGCGAGGAAAAAATAGTGGGTCCAAATGGTAACTCACATTGATGCTCGACTCATTATTCTTAAGCTTCTTAAACCACGGGCGGGGAAGCTTGGACTTGGGTAAGTACTGTGAGGAAGCATCAGCAATGAAACGTGTCTTGAATTTGTGCGCAGGACTGCATATATTCATGGGCTCAACTTCTGCACTGGTGACTTTGTGATCATAATGGATGCTGACTTCTCGCATCATGTACGTGCCCCACCATCCCTTTGGACAAGTTTTAATGCGCAATGTTAGCCAAAGTTCATCCCGCAATTCATCAGGTGCGTTGGTCATTTCCCTGACTCTTCCTGATTAACAGTATGTAGATTACAACAAGCACACAACCTTGACATTGTGACGGGGACGCGATACCGCTCAACATCCAATCCTTACCTCCCTGAAGCTCAGCCTGGTGGTGTCCACGGTTGGGACCTGAAGCGGAAACTTGTGTCACGAGGAGCAAATTTCCTGGCTGATACCGTGCTAAACCCCGGCGTGAGCGACCTAACGGGCAGTTTCAGGTGCGTGATTAGCTCCAAAAAGCGAACTGAACTTGATGCTGGTGTAGACTGTACCGGCTACCCGTACTTAGGCATATAATCACGCTGACACAGTCCAGAGGGTATGTGTTCCAGATGGAGATGATGGTGAGGGCGCGGGCTCTGGGGTACACCGTTGGCGAAGTGCCGATCACATTTGTGGACCGCATATTTGGGGAAAGCAAGCTGGGTGCGGATGAGGTCGTGGGATACGCGAAGGGTGTGTGGCAGCTATTCAAGTCGGTTTAAAAGTGCTATGGATAGTCTTTCTGGATTCGATGTTCGTCTTATAAGTATACCACCTTACGATGCTAAGTATGCTACACTACACTAGCTTTGTCGTCGCGGGGCACGGCGGCTGTGAAGGCGATCTAAACGTTGCTTTCGATAAGTTGCTATACTTAGCTGCTAAAGTTGATGACATCATCATTCCATGTTTGTCAGCCTGTGTGGTCCAAACAGTTTTGAATCAGGCAACCCCCGTCATACAGTTTCATCCATACAGTCATCATCGCCAGCACTAATGAGTTTGCTACAAGACGTGCTCAAATCGCAATCACACACACATGACTTGAATGGCCTCTCCACGTCTTCCAGGCAATCCCAGCCAGAGAATGACTCGGATGACGAGCTTGTTGGCGTGGTATGCCTGCCTATTGTCGATTTCACTGTCAAAGGCTGAATCTTCTTGAGTTCTCACTACCAGGGACACCGGCGAGGTCGAGGGCACCTTCACGCCCCTCATCACGGCCCTCATCACGCCCTGTGTCACCCTCTCGAAGGGGTCCTACTCACTTGGGGAATGAAATGCCGTCCAAGGGTCTCTCTAGTGACCCACTCAAGGCATTCCCCACTCAAATTTCGCAGAGAATTTTTAGATGGCTTGGGATAACAGAGCTCGCGACGTGCGCGAGGGTATCAAGAAAGTGGAATAAGAGTCAGACACTGAACTACAGCAAGTCGTATTTATATAATTCAGCAAACACTCTCATGCTAACGGGTCTGCGTGTCAAGTTTGGTTCCAGCATTATAGGAAGGAAAACTTCCACGATGATTATCTCCCCCCTGGAAAGTGGACCAGGAAGGAATCGAAGCAGATCTGGGTGGGTAGTTTATCTTTGATGCTGTGATTGTCGCTGCCAGTTATTGATTTGAATTCTCAGCGGATAATGTACATTAATTCTGTGTCGAATCGTTCGCCTCCATTGTCACCATTGCCTTCGAGAGGCTCAGGCCGCACTTCACCGTCACATTCTGGCTATCAAACGCCAAGAGATATTAAAGAGGAGCAATGGCGACAAGAGGAGTTTGCGCAAACCCGACCCGGCAAGGTCGAGATGAGAGAGATGTATAAGGAGCTGGGCGGCCGCAAGAGCAGGACCAAAACAAAGTTGGGAAGTTCTGGCAGCTATAGAGATCGGACGGGCTGGGGTGAAGATGCTGATTAAATATTGAAACAACGCGTCACGAAACATGATATGTAGTGATTAATAGATTTCTTGGGATTACCACGCAAAAGTTGCGAGATATATGCTACTTAGTTAATGCTGCTCTACCAACTGAGCAAATGCTAAGCGCATCAACTTGATAAATTGGAGTATATTTCTTGTTTCATCGAGTTCGTTGAGTAGTATGGGGAGATTGGGCAATGGTGGTGTAGTCGTTATCACTGTTGCATCATTAGGCACCACATCCCTGAAATAGGTCATGACATGCCTTGATTTGATCTGGACGCAACGTCGAGCACAAAACTGAACTCGCGGTCAATGTCCATCTTGTCAATGTGTGTAAATCGGATAAGGAGCCGGTCTTTCTCTATTCCCTCGATATGACACCGTAAGCGGGTTTCGCAGGCGTCCAATTCGGGCCCCGTTTGCGCTGCATGCATCTCTAGCGTCTGTCGCTCCCGATCTTTTTCTGCAAAAAGGTAAGCATCAGCGTCATAAATTAAATTGCAGAGATATCACCCACCTCGTCTTAGATTGGCGGCTAGAGCACGATACTGCTCTATCTCTGCATCAACGGACTGACAGGTTTCACGGATGGATGCGAGGTGGCGCTTCAGAGCAGTGATCGATGTCTCAGCTTCTCGAACGTCCTCTTTTTCCCTTTCCATTACTATCGAAAAAGATCACTACACAATTACATCACGAGATCATGGCCACGTACCAGCCAGCAGATCAATCTCCTTCACTTTGCAGTGGTTAGTTTCTGCCTTTACTGCAGCAGTCTTGTCACTCAAGCGCTTCTTGTCTGCCTCCTGAGCATTCCTGTGTTTGGTGATCTCTGTCACTGCGCGGTTGGCATAGTTGGTGACCGCTCTAAGAAAATTGGATGTGGAGACTTCATAAGCGTGCAGGCGCAGGTCGACAGTGGGAGTAGGGTCTGCAAGAATTAAAGCAAGATCAATGTGAATGTGAGGCATAGTAAATCAGCATTGAGCTTGTTGTTTCGATGCTTGAAGTAGTATGCGTTGAATTTAGAAGAACGCGCCAGTCATGTGACCGTATCGTTTCGCGAGATCCAAATAAGGCATAAGAACAAACCATCATCGATCATGATACCCCCACATCGTTCAGATATCAATCATACCACAGACCAAGATTTCATTCCACTGAAACCTGTTATATGGCGGCACTCAAATCGCGGTCGGACTCGCCTCAGACTCACGACATACACATGGACACCGCCAAGGGCATCACAATGGGACTTCGGGACATCCATATGGGTACTGCAAAGCCCAGTGGCGGCACATGGTCTGACGATATTGCAATGGATACTGCCCGCAACATGACAACAATGAAAGGTAGTGGATTTCAACTCTGGGAGAGGGAGTTGCTCCAGAGCGCCGAGGTCAAGCGCAAAGCTACTGTCGCCCAACTATGTGAGCATTCATCCCACTTTAGTGCGATCTCGTCATCTAAACTTCTGCCAGTTTTTCTCGACTATTACTTTATGAACCTGGGATATATTGCATCCAGAAAGGAAAGGAGGGCACGCTTTGACGCAGATACCAACAGAAGGCAGCTGACGTCTGCCGAGTACGCAAAAGAATTCAAGTCGTACTGCGGACGAGAACGGGTTATTCTGAGGAAGCGCAGAGCAAAGCTGAGGGTTGACCAATTCCATATTATCGCACAAGTCGGGCAGGGCGGGTATGGTGAAGTATTCTTGGCACGGAAACAGGACACAGGAGAGATATGTGCGCTCAAGAAGATGAAGAAACGCACATTGTTCAAGATGGATGAGGTTTGTTGTCCCCTAGAAACTTGGTCTAATGGCTGAAGTGTTACAAGGTGCGGCACGTTCTGGTAGAGCGCGACATCCTCACTGCAACAAAGACGCCATGGCTCGTCAGGCTCCTTTACGCATTCCAAGACGCACAACACGTTTATTTAGCAATGGAGTATGTTCCTGGAGGCGATTTTCGTACTCTACTCAATAACTCCGGCGTACTTAAAGAAGAACATGCGAGGTTCTATATTTCAGAGATGTTCGTTGCTGTCAATGAGCTGCACAAGCTCGGTTACATTCATCGTGATTTGAAGCCGGAGGTGACCATGTGTCGCATGCGCGAGCTCCGTAGCGCTGATACCGCTCGCAGAATTTTCTCGTGGACGGTACCGGCCACGTTAAACTGACTGATTTCGGCCTTGCCACAGGTGCTCTCAATCCAAAACGCATTGAATCGATGAAGATGAAGGTAGGTATCGGGCCCTAACTTCATTCTGCTGGAGCCTCACAGGTTTCAGCTCGATAAAGTGAAAGACGTCCAAGTCGTATTCCGCTCCACCCTGGAACGCCGCTCCATGTACAAATCTATCCGAGCTGAAGATCCGCGATATGCGGACTCCATAGTTGGCTCACCAGACTATATGGCGCCCGAGGTCCTGAGAGGCAAACCCTATACCTATTCCGTCGACTATTGGTCTCTAGGTTGCATATTCTTCGAATTCCTCGCCGGTTTCCCGCCTTTCAGCGGCGGCACGCCAGAGGAGACCTGGACAAACCTGAAGAACTGGACCAAGGTGCTGAGAAGGCCAGAGTATGATAAGCCTGAAGACTTGATCTTCAACTTGACGGATGTCGCCTGGGATGCTGTGACAAGGTGTGGAACTTGCTGTCGTGCTATTGGGTGATCTTGAATGCCTCTGGTTCATTGTCAGGCTGATCTCGCACTCAAGTGTTCGATACTCCACTCTTAGCCAAGTGACAAGCCACCCCTTCTTTGACGGGGTGAAATGGGAGGACCTCCGATCCATACGCGCACCGTTCGTGCCTGCTCTTGACTCGGAAATTGACACCGGGTATTATGACGATTTCACATCTGTCGAGGACATGGCGAAGTATGCTGAAGTGAAAGACAAGCAGCGAAATGTAGAGAAAGTGAAGGACAAAGAAGAGCCGGAAGCCCGGGGTGTCTGGGTAGGTTTCACCTTCGGCAAAAACGGTCCGGGGGGAAAACTACTTGGGTCGTTGGATTCAAGCCACAATGGTGGAGCACTAGCTACTATATTCTGATATCGTACTCCGAGTCGTTATGGTCAGATGCAGACACGATGGGACGGTGGACCTGTTCATGGACAAGATCTTGGCCTCATAGAATAAAATCTAAGCAGCCGTACTATCTTTGCAAAATGCCTTGCAATCACGCGGATGTTCGAGGGTGGGGTCCCGTTCTACTACAGTCGCGGACAGACAAACTCGAACAATTTTGGTAGCCGCCCGATCGGTAATGATGTATATCATGTAGGGATCTGCACGGGTAAACCCCGGG